>JAXQQM020090340.1:0-37331 GCA_034641835.2 Pinus albicaulis
AAGTGACTAAAGTAAAAGAGACTAACTTAAATGACTAATTTAGTCTAATATTAAAATATATGACTAGGTAATAAGTGAAAAAATTTAATAATAATTAATGTAAATGACTATTATAGTCCAAGAATAAAAATATGGCCAAATAAAAAGTACAACAAGTATATGAATTAGTCATTTACGTCATTAATTTTTAATTGTGCCAGTCCATATATAACATAAAAAAACAGTTACAGAGCATTTTATGAGAGACTCAGAAAAAATGCTATAGTGATGAGACATACTTGTCAGTATTTTGGGAAATAATAAGTTTAATAAGCTCGAAACAACTCTTGGAGTCATGTTCAATGAGTGACCATAAACTTAGGGGTGTTAGAGTGGCTCATAATCATAGTTTATGGTGGATGATAGTCACCATAAATAACATTTGTCATTTAGGTCATTTGTTTGGTGGCCAATGTTGGTGAATCACTATAATATTATATCATGGTACCATATATTGCTTTTTTAAAGGAAAAAATCTATTGAACATGAATTAAGTTGCATCTCGTGTAAATTTTTAATGTCGTGATGTTGTGAATGGTTTGCACATTATCTTTATCATATATTTGTAATCACTTCTTTCAACTTTACTTCAAGAAATAAAGGAAGAGGTGCATGACCTTTCCATAAGAAGGAATTGCACTAACTCTTGATCTCCTCATATCATGTTTTTAAACATTAGCCCATAAATCAAACACATGCCCTAATTTCTCTAGTCTGGAAGCCCCTGGATGAATATGATAATGAAATCCTCCCACCCGCTAGTTCTAACCCAACTATTGAATGTCTTTAGTTGGCATGTGTAAATGCCTTTAATTGATCCATGGATATGTATGAAACCTAATTTTGCATTGAAATGATACAAACACCCAAATTAACACGAGGTATAGAAATTTCAACCTTACAACTCTCTCATCCAATATTAAATACTTCACTAATTATTCAAGGGGTAATCTACTTAACTGTATATTAAATATTAAAAACACTCATATTAACACAAGAAAATAATAATAGTATTTAATATAAAGTTATAATATAGTTAGATGTTAAATTGGCACGTGAGACCCCCTTGTTCATGGGACAATCGTTGCCCTTCATGCAATGATTTAACTATTTAATCCATGGAGGTATAAATACCTTAATTTACCTTGGATTCAAATCCATGACATTTAAAGGGGAAACACTTTATAACACAATTCTAACAAGTAAATACAAACTTAATTTGTATATGTATCAAAGTTAGTCTAAGAGTTGCATGCCATGCTTAATTTTGCATGAAAGCAAGGGAACTCCCGAAGGGTTGATCACAATAGGCATGTATGGTCGATTAAGATTATCAGAGGTATGTTAGTTTGGTTTTCCCAATCCACAAATTACACACATTGTTATTATTGTTAAAGCTATGTTAGGTTGGTTTACTTGTTCAACATCATGCACATTTGGTTGTGTTCATTAAAGGCATGTTAGTTCAATGACAAAACCAATAGTTTGTCAAGTTGGTCAACTTAGCGAGTTATGTGTCATGTCAATCGTCTTAATGAGCAACATGTCATGTCGATTAGTTTATTTACTGACATGCACATTCCATTGTCATTGTTAGTGATGTGTTAGGTTGGTCAACCCCATCAACAACATTTATGTTCAATTACGAATGTTGAGGCATACCACATTGGTCACCCGATTACCAACATGTACCTTTTGGTTATCACTAGTAGAAGCATGTTAGTTTGGGCAACTTGATAAACTACATGTATGGTTGGTTACACATATTAAAGCTTCATTTGATTGTTCGATGCAATATATAGTGTGTAAGTCTTGTTACCATTATTAAAGGCATGTTTTGTTGGTTAACTTAGTTAACATCACATACCTTCAATACGATTGGTAGAGGCATCAAAGGATACTCAACCTATTTAAAGTAATGCATAACATTGATGCGGGCTTGCTTATTTCTTGGTGGGTGAAAATAGTCTATTATTATTCCCCCACATTGCCATGTGACATGTTCACCCCTCATGGGCCAAATTGCCTTCTTAAGGGGGTTTTTTATTTAATATAGGGTTAGGTCAAAGTCTAGAGTGACTTTAGTAGAATAAATACCACTTAGTTGTAACTGTCGAGTTAAAGTGGCGCTTTCATAAATTTGAAGATGCTTCTACCACATTGCAATGTCTAAAATCAATTAATTTCCACTTGCTTGTGTTCATCAAAAAAATTTCAATAAAAAAAACAAATGTATGTCAAAGCAAGTTAAATAGCCCAATGCTCATTGACCCACACCACTGACATTCCTAGATTGATCTCCTCGCTTGAATTTGTTGGGGTTCAACCTCATCCCTCCTAATATAAGTCATTTACTCCACCATTACGTACCATTACGTATACATGCATACTTCTAAAAAAAATGGAAAACTTGACCATTGTCATGCCTTACAAAATAATTTCAAAAACATTGTTACATTTGCACCACAACATATACATATGTGCAATTTGTATCAATATTTCCTAAATTGTTATCTAGTTCTCTTAATACAACATTCTAGCACCTTGACACCCCTTAACTCTATGAAGATCCTTATATTGATTTCATGACCCTCTCCATTTTAAGGTTTCCTCAAATTGATCTTGTAACACCCTCCATTAAAATCATTAACTACACTTCAATATATTCAACTTGACAAAAATTAAAACAAAAACAATACTATAATTATAATATTGTATAGATGAAATATCTCAACATATAAGAATAATGATATATCTTTAAACCTACTTAACAATATCAACAATATATATACATATGTAAACTAATAATACATCAAAAATATATCTACACTTAAACTAATTATATGTATTTAATCTTACAATACTAAAAATACACTCACGGTCATTGCTTTATTGAGAACCTTCTCCCTACGAGAGTGGATCGAAAAGGATTTCTATAGTGACCCTCATTATTTTAAATTATTGTTCTATGAAATTTAAAAGATGAAAAAAGAAAAACATAAAAACTAAATTACATATCAACTCAAAACTGAGTATAAAAGTCAAATAGTAGCATAAACATAATGCCTTGAAGATAGAAAATCTACTAAAAATCACACTTTCATAATCACTATACTAGAAAAGTGTAATGAATATAATAAAATATGATATCTACAACATGATTCCACACACCATTGCCACTAAATGTACTCCTAATTCCCTCACTTGAACTCCTCGTAAAGTCAATGTAAATTCCTCAAACTCAACTTATCAATATAAGATTATAATGTAATGTGTTCGAAATACTCATTGAAATCCATCATTAATCATGAGCAAGTGATTTCCTCGTTAATCATTTGGAAGGTCAATTAATTCGATTGCGTTATTATTAAAATATCTAGATATGGATATATACCATATGGATATGGCTATGGATATATATTATACCTTAGTGCATGTATTGTTATGCTATATTTTTGAATGAATCATTGTATTATGAATTATTTTAAATTATATTTAGGAAATCCAATCAACAAATGGTGGGAACTTTCAAACCTGGGCGGGAACCTTTCCCTCTCTCAAATTTCACGAGAAGGCGAAAACAAATGCATTCGGAAGGATCGTTTTATTTATTAGTCAAATTTTAAAACCCTCGTTGGTTCAAGGGCTTAGAATTTGAGCTCGGGCTTTTCATACAGATTCTGAGATCTATCCTGCGCAGCTGTGCCGAGCCTTGGGCAAGCGTGGTAGGAGTTAGATCCCCGTCAACTGAGCCAAGCCGAGCTATTGGCAAGCGTGGTAAGAGTTCTTCAGACGACCTGGCTTCCTCCGAGGAAGAACGACCACAGAAGCGTGGTAAGAGTTCATGAGACGACCTGGATTCCTCCTTCGCTTATAAGCGACACAAACGAATTTGTTCATTAACATATCGGGCGAGATCAGAATGGATTCTCCTCTATGTATCTTGAGCGATGGGGATGGTACGCTATTTCATTTTTCCTTTTTTTTCTTTTCAACCCTGATCAAGATTTACAAGTACAGCTCTTATTCTCATATGTTTTTCTCCCAAATCTGTTTTCCTTTTTCCTCAGAATACATCCAACGACGAGCTAATGGCCCTTTACCATTGACTAGTCCCTTTTTCTCTCAGAGTACATGCAGAAACAGATTAACAAGCTTTTACCATTCTGTCAGGCACCGTACCTTTCAAACTACTGCAAAAACACACTGCACGGAGATCTGAAAACAACATATGCAACGAAAATTGCTTCAAAAGCTTAAAATTCACTACCTTTCTTCAGCATTTCATGCCAGGGACACCGAATTGGCCGATTTTCAAATCTCCGGGGGTAACAAAGAGAAATGCAACATCAAACAGGTTCACCTAAAATAAAAGATGTAAAATTTAACACTGTTTGAACCTGCTGAACGCCTTTGGGGCATGATCTTTGTGCATTGTGTCATACATTTCGGTACGATCTTGGTGCATCGTGTCATACACTTCAGCATTGTGTCATATCAGAGTGCTTGGTTACAGAGTTTATACAGTGCATTGTGTCATACATTTCGACATTTCGGCATTGTGTCATACCAGACTGCTTGATTACAGAGTTTATACAGTGCATTGTCTCATACATTTCGGCATTTCGGCATTGTGTCATACCAGAGTGCTTGGTTACAGAGTTTATACAGTGCATTGTGTCATACATTTCTACATTTCGGCATTGCGTTTTACAAAGTAGTTGAGGTAGTTTTATATAGCACATGAGATTTTGAAATTCAAACTCTACTCTTTCTTGATTTACTGAACTTGAGAGGATTACAGTGAAATTTCATTAGCCTATCGGCCATCTCATGCAGATGCCACATATGACTTCAAATATGGTGTTCATTCAGTTCAGGTATGCTTAAGCATGCCTATTTGCTGAGTAGTATTCCTCTCTTTAAATGCTTCTTGCTTTTGAAGATACAACTTATTGATTTATGTGTTATAACTACATTTCTATCAAATGCAGGGAGGTGGCAGATCTTCAACATGGGAAAAAATTGGAAGAGTAGCAGCTGGGGTTGTGGAAAAGAAGATACTTGAGCTAAAAGCTGGGACTGAGGTACGTCATACTAATTTCAGCATTGCAATTTGCAGAAATGTGTTGAGGGTTCTTGTATACTTTTTTTTCTTTTCTAGATGAATTAGACATTTTTAATTTCTGGGAACATTATTTCTCTACTAACTTAAATATATATTGTTGATCTTTAATTTTTTTAGAAAATAATATAGTGTGGAATACCTCATTTAATTGCAGAAATTTCCAATTATTGAAAGCAGTGCCGTGAATGCTATGTCAAACTGCTTTCTTTGTTGGTATCTATGTGAAAATGGCAAGACTCATGATAGGAACGTGTTAAACAATATCATGTATGCATACTAATATTGCTAGGATGGAGGAATTTCCATTTTGTGGTTATTCATAGGATCCAAGCAGAATAATTGTTTCAAGAATTGAAACTATGCCAAAGGATTTGAACTCATGAATTTACCATGCCCAATTTTAGGCATGTGGCTTGGGCAATACTAAATATTAAGTTGGCTTTCGTTGACACTTAAATTACAGAATTTAAAAATTAAGACATATAAGTTCTCTAAAGCCATCAATTTCTAGCCATCCTCTAGTTAACCAACAGAATGAGCAATGGAATATTAGTGGAAGTCATGAAAACTAATGAAAATGCATGTTATCAAAATGTCTAATCTGATAGTATGTGTTAAATTTTTTTTGAAACCACTATCTTGGCAATTTACCACCTATCAGATTACAAATCTACTAAATAAAGATACAACTGGGATGTTAAGTTATCCTAAAACCAACTATCTAAGCAAACAGATCAGATCTAGTTACTTGCTAGAATTATTAACTCAAAAAACTTTGGGATGTAAAGGGGTAGTCAATCAACTAGTAAAAGAGAAAACCAAACTTGGAGTGATTATGAAAAACTTTTAGATGTACATGAGTAGTAATCAGCTAGTAAAATACCATAGTTGCTGACAACCTCCTTTGACAAATTGTATGAGGCATCTTCAAATACGAGACTACATTAGCTCATAAATTTTCCCTATTAAGTAGCACTATCTACTCAATTCATATACCACACACTTCACAGTCTGTGTTGGAATTTTGCAAAGCTTTTGTTTTTGAAAAAACAATAACCACACTAAATATGAATCTTCTTTTCCTTCAAAAGGCTCCCATCTACAATGTGAATGAAAGGAATTCTACCAAGTAACAAGGATAACAACTTTAGAGTACAGAACTTCTTGACAAGTACTAACGCTGTGATTGCAACCATTGATTGATCAGTTGCACCGAATAAGGGGACATCTAATGCATTCCAGCCCCTACCAAATAATACATCAAAAATTTTTAAACCGTATTCTCCATGAAGCTTTATATTTTAACCTATTGAAAGTTTTGGAAAATGATCTTCAATGTTTGTATCTCCTTCTTGCCTTTTTGAATGGCTAGTGCTATTCCCAACCCTTGAATTTTTGTTTCCACCACTTCCTTTTAGGAGCCATAGTTTCATTTGTTGTAACTAAAGCACTGTAAGCATGCTCACAGCTATTACTTCAACATTTTCCTAGTTTCAGTATTTTCTGCTAGGAATACAATAAAATATTACCATTCAAGCCTCCTCAACAACTCTATACTAAAGATAGCAATAGGATGTTGAGATCCCCTTTCTACTCCACGAAAAATCATGAAAATATTTTAGAAAAAGACTACAATAATTCTCTCAATCAACCAGCTCCATTATACAAGTCAATGATAACATGATAATGGAGTTGGTTTTGCAACAATCCTCCAAAAATGGCACCACAAAGTAAGGTTCCTCCTCCAAGTGGTTGACCATGTATCTATTTTCAGGAAAAATGAATGAATCCTCCTTAGAAGCATGTGTGGCCTCCTCCAAAGTGGATTCCTTCTTCAAACCTTGAATGAATGCACAAACACCATGCAAAACTCCAATAAAGTGGCACTTGTGACATCATGAGTAGAAATTTCCATCAATATTCAATGCATAAGATGTTTGGCTGCACTTGAGCACTACTCAGCTATCTATCAAACGAACTGGGTATGATGGAGGCATCTAGTAGAGGTATTGAGGGTGAAATCTAGTAGAGGTGTAACTCCTTCAAGGCATTGGTAGTAGTGCAATGTTACTATTAGCATTAAAGGTTTAGCTGTTGACACATTTAAGCCTTGTGGCTTGGTACCCAATTTCCATAGTGTATATGCTATAATTGCAATCCATGTATATCAGAGCACAGGTGATGACAAGCCCAAGAAAGAAGAGAATGCAATACAACTCAGAAGTGAGATATTCTACCTTGAAGGCATGACTCATTAGGTATGTAGCTGAAATGAGAGATAGCACAAGAGATATTTTTCCTCTGAGATCCTTACATTGACTATGAAATTTTTTATTAAATGTTGAGGTTTCATAGTGACATGATTTTGCATAGGGGTCTAACAGTTATTTGTATGTCAAAATAAGAGGCAACGTGAAATTTTTAGCAAGAATTGAGGTCATAGAAGTCTGGCCTAATTAAACAAGAGGCCTAGTATTGACTTGATTCTTATACTCTGAAAAACAAGGAGTATTGTTGTAGTACCACTATAAAAATGAAATTCTAAACTTTCCTACAGTCCTGAAGTAGTCATTCGGACCTCCTTAAGGACAAAAGGTTTTGTTTGATCTTGGATTGTTCATTTTGTATGCCTGTCACTTCAAGTGGGTATGCTCTGAAATATTTTGACCTTTGGAGAAGTAATAGTCCTATTGTGGTGTGGGATTTGTTGGATACATGAAGGTGTATTAAAGACTCTAAGGGTTCAGTCTACAGGAATTTCTTGACAACTATTTGACACCTGGCTATATGAGTCATAACTATACGTTGATGAGACTTCATGTCTGTCAGAGTTTCAAGAATGACTTCAGCTCATGTTGATCCAAGTTTCAAAGATTGCAAGCCATTCTTATCCGAGTTTTAATGGAATATTACAGATCTAGGTACAAAGGTTCTTCTATCCAAGTTTGAGGATTTATTTAATAACTCTCTTCTGCCCTAGAACAAAACGACCTGTCTTGTATATTGTTCACTTGAAACAACCTCAATATCGACCGAGATTTATCTGGACTGAATTCTCTTAAATTTGATTTTTAGTTCTGAAAAAAATTATAGTTTTTTTGTTGTTTAAGGTTCTCATAAGTAGTTGTTTGAAATTTGTGGCCTCTCCTCTACTCTTTGAACAAGACTATTGAACATAAGTATGATAAATATGTGTTATTAGAACTAGGGCCTAAAGAACAAAAGTGTCATTGGCGTAACTCACTTAAGTTTCATGCATGGATATTTTACTGTTTGAAAGGCTAGTTGTCTAAGTACACATCTGATGTAGAATGAGTTCAAACTTGCAAGAAGACTTCTCTAGTCCAAGGGTTTACAACAAAAGTATTGATCAAGACTCGGTTCCTAGTAAGACCATCTCAAATATTAGTTGTCCAAGGACTTGAATTGTGAGCAGTAACCTATTGTGACATCTCCAAATTTTTGATCTTTATAATGACAAGGGAGACAACATACATCTTCACGACATGAAAGGTACATCAACTTAGTTTGATTTCTGTCTTTTATCATTTGAAGGAATTGTCATCAGTTGAAGTAAGTGTGTTGTCACATACAAAAGTAAAACCTTCATTATCATCAACTTCTTCATTGGATTGTAGAATGAATTTATTGCAACAATTGAGATAGTGTAAGGTTGGGTACAGGTCAGATTAGCGGCGTCTAATTCACAGATCCTTTCAAGAATAGAAGTTTCACATTTCTTCACATTGCAGGACATTCATATTATAAAAGGTAGAAAAGCTAAGATATTGAACAATGTTCAAAACCCATCATGATCGTCATGATCTAGTCAAGGACCTCTCCTTAATAATTTGTAGGGTGTCTAAAGCAGATCATTTGATTCTGAAAAGCGCAACATGCCAAGTAGTGATAACAACACCTTCAGGCATCATTGGTACTGTTACAATAAGAGAATGAATATTTTGTAAGTATATAATGGAAACTCCCTTATTCGAGATTGACTATGAATCAAACATTCCTGATCCTTAAAGCAAATGAGAGGCAAAAACACCTTATGATTTGAAACAATATTTGTTGTGGCTAGTTAACAGAGGAGTTCAGAATGATGGTACTATATAACCTGGAAGTGACTTTTTCATAATGACAAATTTCTTCATGAACAAAGTTGTATAACAGTAGATGAATTTTAAACATGATTATGACTTCCAAGAATAATATGTGGTCCTGGTAAGTCTAACCAAATGTCATTATAGTAATAGTATGTGATAAGTAATTGGATAAATCATAAAAGTTCTCAGGGAGAGTTCACTCTATGATGATTACGTCTACTAAAATCACGAGTGCTTGGTTACAGAGTTTATACTCTGAATAGAGAACATGATTGTGTCATACATTTCAGCATTTCATTTTACAAAGTCATTGAGATGGTTTTTTACAACACATGAGCTTTTGAAATTCCAAATCCACTCTTTCTTGATTGAATTTTACTGAACTTGACAGGATTATAGTGAAATTTCATTAGCCTATTGGCCATCTCATGCAGATGCCACATATGACTTCAAATATGGTGTTCGTTCAATTCAGGTATGCTTAAGCATGCCTATTTGCTGAGTAATATGCCTCTCTTTAAATGCTTTTTGCTTTTGAAGATAAAACTTAGTGATTTATGTGTTATAACTGCATTTCTATAAAATGTAGGGAGGTGGCAGATCTTCAACACGAGAAATAATTGCAAAAGTAGTAGTTGGGGCTGTGGCAAAGAAGATACTTGAGCTAAAAGCTGGGACTGAGGTACGGTCATACTACTTTCAGTATTGCAATTTGTAGAAATGTGTTGAGGCTTCTGTTATACTTTTTTCCTCTAGATGAACTAGACATTTTTAATATCTAAGAACATTATTTCTCTACTACCTTAAATATATATTGTTGATCTTTAAATTTCTAGAAAATAATATAGTGTGGAATACATCATTTAATTGTAGAAATTTCCAATTATTGAAAGCAGTGTTGTGAATGCTATGTCAAACTATTTTCTCTGTTGGTATCTAGTGAAAATGGCTACATATAATCATTAAAGGACTCGTGATAGGCACGTGGTAAACAATATCATGTATGCATACTGCTATTTCTAGGATGTAGGAATTTCCATTTTGTAGTTATTCATAGGATTTGAGCAAAATAATTGTTTCAAGAATTGAAATTATGCCAAAGGATCCGAACTATTGAATTTTACCATGCCCAATTTTAGGCATGTGGCTTGGGCAATACTAAATATTAAGTTGGCTTTTGTTGACACTTAGATTACAAAATTTAAAAATTTAGACATGTAAGTGCTCTAAAGCCATCAACTTCTAGCCATCCTCTAGTTAACCAACAAAATGAGCAATGGAATATTAGTGGAAGTCATGAAAACTAATGAAAATGCATGTTATAAAAATGTCCAATCTGATAAGTATGTGTTAAAATTTCTTTGAAACCACCATCCTGGAAATTTACCACCTATCAGATTACAAATCTACTGAATAATGATACAATTAGGATGTTAAGTTATCCTAAAACCAACTATCTAAGCAAACAGATCGGATCTAGTTACTTGCTGGAATTATTAACTCAAAAAACTTTGGGATGTAAAGGGGTAGTCAATCAACTAGTAAAAGAGAAAACCAAACTTGGAGTGATTATGCAAAATTTTTGGATGTACAGGAGTAGTCAATCAGCTAGTAAAAGACCATAGTTGCTGACAACCTCCTTCGACAAATTATATGAGGCATCTTCAAGTACCAGACTACACTAGCTCATAAATTTTCCCTATTAAGTAGCACTATTGACTCAATTCGTAACCACACACTTCATAGTTTGTGCTGGAATTCTGCAAATATTTTGTTTTTGAAAAAACAATAACCACACTAAATATGAATCTCCCTTTCCTTCAAAAGGCTCCCATCTACAATGTGAATGAAAGGCATTCTACCAAGTAACAAGGATAACAACTTTAGAGTACAAAAATTCTTGACAAGTTCTAAGGCTGTGATTGCAACCATTGATTAATTAGTTGCAGTGAATAATGGGACATCTAATGCATGCCAACCCCTACCAAATAATACATCAAATTTTTTTAAACCGTATTGTCCAGGAAGCTTCATCTTTTAACTTATTGAACATTTTGGAAAATGATCTTCAATGTTTGTATCTACTTCTTGCATTTTTGAATGGCTAGTGCTATTCCCAACCCTTGAATTTTTGTGGCCATCACTTCTTTTTAGCAACCATAGTGTCATTTGTTGTAACTAAAGCACTGTAAGCATGCTCATAGCTAATATTGCAACCTTTTCCTAGTTTCAATATTTTGTGTAAGGAATACAAGAAAATATTACCATTCAAACCTCCTCAACAACTCTATACTAAAGATAGAAATATGATGTTGAGATCCCCTTTCTACTCCAAGAAAAATTGTGAAAATATTTTAGAAAAAGACTACAATAACGTTCTCAATCAACCAGCTCCATGATACAAGTCAACGATAACATGATAATGGAGTTGGTTTTGCAACAATCCTCCAAAAATGGCACTAGAAAATATGGTTGCTCCTCCAAGTGGTTGACCATGTATCTACCTTCGTGAACAATGAATGAATCCTCTTTAGAAGCATGTGTGGCCTCCTCCAAAGTGGATTCCTTCTTCAAAACTTGAATGATATCACAAAGACCATGCAAAACTCCAATAAAGTGGAACTTGTGGCATCATGAGTAGAAATTTCCAACAATATTCAATGCAAAAGGCTCCATTTGGAAAATTCCATGGTTGAAGTACAATCTACAAAGGATAAGACGAAGTAATTATCAATGAGTGGACATCCTCATCATAATAGCTTGGAAATGCATGCAAGGTGACTTCCTCTCATATAAGGTGTCCTCCCCATTGACTAACAAATTCCTCAAAAGGGTAATGACCCTTAAAATATTTGTTGAAATTGTGAGTGCCTTATAATCATATGTCTGGCCAACATATCAATTGTTTTCCTTGATGAACAAATTTGAGAAAGATGTTTGAATTATCGCTGGAGATGCAAGTGAGACTTGAACACACTGAAATAGATCTGAGAGAAAGTTGTATATTCTTCACATAAGTATAAAAATGGATCACGCAACACTCTGAATGCATGTGAAATTGCTACTATATTTCATGTTACCTTATTTTTTCTAAATGCTGAGTATAGTTTGTTGGCAATTATCAACTATTCACTAGTGGCTTGGCCTCTTCAAGTGTGTAAAAAAACATCAAACTGTTCTCAAATATTTGCTACAGGTTGTATAAATTTGTTGATTTGTAAGCAATTACGTGTTTAGCTACAAACAACCCTCATACACTATTTTAATTTCCACATCTGATGAAGTCAAAGTAGTATGGGGCTTCTTCATGTTGTTTTGGATTTCTTAGCCTACATGAACTTTGTCTTGCTTTTATTTTTTTTACTTTGAATTTTTTCATGAAACTTGCTTTAGTTCTTTTTGTTAGAACTCATTAGGTTCTAGAAGATGTGCATCAATCTTCTCCTGCCATGCTTGAGATTTAGTTTTTTCTATAGAAAATTTCCAAAATTTGTCCAAATCTCTCTTTTCACAGCGCGCAGAAACTTATTTATCTAGTCCATTTAGGCCAATGACTTACTTATCTAGTGGACCATTCTATGTTTTGGGTGAAGGAGTCACACTTCTCAATTTTGAGATAGATTCATTTTACACATGCTTCCTTAGCAGTCAGGTTGGTCATGAAATCCTATTGGAGAAAATGGACTTTATGTAATTTTCCTATGGCATACCTATTATCTGTAGCATCATTTTACACAACTGAATTGGGCTTCACGGTTTCTATGGCTTTGTATATAACATGCTTGGACATTTCCTTTATTGAATTTTATATTTGCAACTCTCCAACACCTTTTTGTGAGCTTCCTACTTTCTCCAAGTCGCCAGACAATGTGGGTATTCTAATTGATGATACGGGAGAGGTACACTAGCAACCATTTGCCTCTTGGATGTTGAAATTGCTGAATAGATGCCTTGTCGAAACAAGGCTTCAAGTAGAAGGCCTTATTAGCTCATCGTTCATGTTTGCATCTTGTATTTTACTTGCTTAAGGAGATGGTACATTACAAATGCCTTGTTTGGACTTTATACATTTAGCATCATCATCATTGGACGCAGAAATAATTCCTATCAAGAATCTTATGCATTCAATGGACCACTATTTATGATTTGACCATGGGTGCTTTCCTTCATACTTTAAATTCCATATGCCCTAGATGCATTGTTGAATGTACAACTAAAGAGTTTCTCAATGCTAAGTGTGTTTTCTCAGACATTTCAAAATACAAGCAACAGAGAAAGATTTGTGAACACAAAAACACTTTTGTCAATTTTAAAACTTCCATGGTTGTTTTATGATATTGACATCGAATCTGATATCATCAAGAAGACAAAGTGAAGAATTATGAGTATGTTGCCTAAGGTACGAATTAAAGCAATTAGTGAAAACATTTTTGAGGTTTTGGTGGACTTAGCATTGCAAGATCAGATTGCTGATGTCCAAGATGAAGATGTTGCATCTATGCCAATTCTTGCATTAAATTCTAGCTATGATGTTATTATGACCATGTGTAGAAGATTGGAGGTATTTGTTGAAGACAAATCTGAGAAAGTTTGTGAAATTTTAGCTCATGATATTGGATACATTGCATGTTTATCTGCTACTCCTTTAGCAATCGATTATGCAACCAACTTTCTGCGTCAAATCCACAAAAATGTTGGTTTGAAAGTCAATTTGGGAAACATAGATGTTCTTATATCAGGATTCTTTTGTGCTCAGTGTGATAAACAAATTTCAGCTAACTCAGGGAAAAGTAACCTTGATGTAACTTTATATCATATATAAAGGAAACACATTCTTAATAATACAATTGTTAGAGTTTGCTTTCAGTATTTGTCATTCTCTCTTTTATCGACTTCTTTTTAGTGAATCATTAGAGCAATTTCGTTTTTCTACTGTGGGAAGAATTTCTCGTCTTCTATGCCATGCAATAAAAAATGGCCTTCTAGGAACAAAACCTTTGTGGATAAAATACCTAGATATACTTCGACTTTATGAGAAGAAGGTTGTGAGGAGATAATTTTTTTGAAAATACATTACTTCATTGAGAATAATGTATTTGATATTTTGTTTGAAGATGATGACGCATGCAACAAAATAAAAGAAGAAAATATGCTTGGAATATTGAAACATGCTTTGGAATCCATTGAGGATCCGGATGTATTTGAGACTTTGTTGGAAACGGTAGCAAAAATTATGAAAATGGCTGATGTCCATGGATATTTGTTTTTGTTTTGTTTTTTTTTTTCTCATTTTCTTTATTGATTGATTAGCTTAACAATTCAAATAGTTGGGTAAGAACAACAACTGCTAGGTTAATACATAAATCTGCTAGTTTTAAATAGAAGGGAGGAATTAGATCAATCCTTTTCAAGTTTGGTGGAATTAGAGATGAGCTGTTTGAATACTTGAAAGAAAGGTTTGTCACATGCCTAGTTATGAGAATTGAATTTGCAGAGATCATTTTGGGTATACCAAGTGTAGATCTTGTTTAGGAGACGATCCCTGTGGTTCTTCCAAAGCTTGTAGTTTTACAACAGCAGAATTTCCATGCATTAGCTACTTTGCATGAATTGGAAACATAGTTGAATACAATTTTTCCAGTTTTGTTGCTGGAATGGTGTCATAAGGCTCTATCGTTTGTGTTTCTTCACTGAGATAGAAAGGAACTGGTTACTGTAATGCAATTCTATGAAGCCGAGACATGATCTAATACTAGAGATATTTTTACTAGAGTGTTGCCAGTCATGCTTGAGGAGTTTGTAAATTTCCTTAGGGATGCACACAGTGACAATACTGATGAAAGGATATCAAAGTTTCTAGTTATGATTTAAGAGGTGGCTAGTATTGTCACTGGATCAGATGATATTCTAGGATTTTTAAGGAATTACTGGTTTCCATTTTGCTAATTTAGGGAACAATTCCTTGTAAGCAAGGAGGAAGAGGTGAGAGTAATACTAGGTGACAAGTGGCAAGTGGGAATGTATCACAGTGTATTTGTAAAAATATAATTGTAACTCGCATGTTTAGGATACAAACAACCACCAATGACCCCATTGATTTCTCCATCAATTACTCCATTAATTAACTTCATTATATTTTGGATTTTATGTACTACAATATATTTGCATTTGTGGCATTCCTCTCTTGTAGGCTTCCTTTTATTTTTTTAATGCCACTTATATTAATTTAAGGAAAAGGAGCAATTAGGAAAAGGAGAAATTAGTTACACTTGTGATATGTGTATGCACATATTTTCTCAAGCTCCACACAAAAGAAGGTTTGAGAACTACTGAAAAATATTTATGATGTTACTTGTTTACAAATTTGAGAAAGCCTCAAGGGTTACAATCAAAATCTAGAAATTTTGTTTCCTGGTGGAATGTGAGACATTCTTGGATTTGTATAATGCTTCAATGCTTGTTTAGGATCTAGGTAAGTGTGAATGAATAAAAGCTTTCTATCATTGTTCTATATTGGATTCCCATTCTCTCTAAGTTATCAAAGGCAAGTTAAAACCTGATTAGACTAAGGGACAACATATTCCATTGCCAAACTTTAACCTTACAGGGAAGTGCACTACACTTGTTTGATACTTCCACACATTTTGAGGGCATGCCAATAGAAATGTCAATGTTGTTGGATACACTGGCGTTGGTTAGTTTAAGAAAAGTTCATTTTTCAAATATGTTGGTTTCATGAAGTAATATTTCCAACCAAGAGGATAAAGACTTGGCATGTCTAGGACATAGTGGTGTTATTTCTTGCCTATATTTGTGATTTATTAGTATTCCACCACTAATAACTTCATTACGTAGTTTTCTGTTTAGTAGTATATTACAACAGTGACTTGTTAAAGGAAAATGATTCTAGTTTGTTTGAACGTCATAAACTGGAAGGAAATCTAGCTTTGAATTAGAAAAATGGAATATATTTTGAAAAATATGTTTTTTGATCAAATATAGGCCCGTTGCCTGATCATTTAAAAAAAACAGTCACGACAATAAACAATGATTTTGGACACGATGAATTACAGAACTCTCCAGCTCAAAATCAAGTTAGCATATTCAGTTTTGTGTGCATCAGATAAAAATGAATGAGTAACATTAAGTTTTCTTTCAATATTTATATAACCATTTTAGAGATTCTAAATGGAAATTGTGTGTGCTAATCTTGCTCAATTAATTACATGGAAAACAAGGGGCATACATAATTTGTTGGCTTATGGAAATTGGATTCCTTCTCCCTTGGAATAGTATGTTGATATTGAATATTACTATATTAAAGCTATATTCTTGGTTATTATCACAATTTACAAAGTCTTGTTTTATTCTTTTTTAGTTTCTTGTTGTAATATTGTGTCAGCAATACTTTTCTCCACCCATTAGATTTCTACTAACTAGTTTTATTGTTGAAGTGTAACTTCTTCTTAGAGATAACTAGAGGAAATGATACAAATACAAAAGTGGAGCATGAGACAATCTTAGTAGAAATTGCTATCTTTGTTGTGTTTATTTGTGATATTTTATTTGCTTTGTTTATACAGGTCATCTGGCCACATAGTGGCCACTATTTCCAAACTAAAGAAAAATTGTTCGAGTTTCTTGCTTTTATGGGGAAAAATGACATTAACAATATTGCTGATGTTAAGGTATATGTTATATAAATCCTTTATAGTCTACTTTAGTTTATATTACAGTTTTCATCGAATTTTGTGTCTTATACTCTGCATTGTAACTTTTTTTGTTTTCTTTTTGCAGAAAATGGACTCAGTATTGATGGTAAGAAGCAAGGATTGAAGAAAGAGGGGAACAATGACACTAGAGTGACAAAGAGAGAGAAGTGTACTGGTCCAGTGGTACCCGTAGAGCCAATATCCCGCATAAGACACACAAATAAAGACTGATGGTCAAGTTTTTAGAGTTAGTGAATTCACTTGCAATTCCTTGGCAAGATAATGATAATGTTTTGAAGTGATGAACAATATTTTATCTGTAAATTGTACTCCACCCAATATTAAGTTGGAAACTCATATTGTAATACTTGACATTTTATATAATATAATTTGTGGTTGGAATTATTTATAGTTGCACTTGATATTACTTGGTATTGTAATTAACATATGTAACTTTGCATTTTCATATTAGATGAACATGTAAATTGTATGACATTTTTTTAAAATTTAGTTGCAAAATACTAATTAATTTATGTTGATTAATAATGAACACATAAAATCAATCTAAAACTATTAAAATAGTAGTTTATATTGATTAATGATGAACACAAATAAAATGAATATACAACTAAATTAGTCATTTATAATGATTATTAATGAAAGTAAATGAAATGAATATAAACTACTAAATTAGTCGTTTATATAACGAATAAATGACTACTGCAAATGATAAATTTGTGGCTATAAATGACAATTAAATTTTGCATATATATGACTATCAGTAGCTAATTTACAGTATCTTATAACACGACTAAAATTTAGTCATATTTATTTGGTCATTAATTGGTTTCAAACGATGACTAAAATTTGCATATATATGACTATTAGTAGCTAATTTACAATATCTTATAACATGACCAACATTTTGGTCATATTTCTTTGGTCATTAATGGATTTTCTTGGGTGATGATATAGTCATATATTTTGTTGTATATTTAGTCATTAATTGTGACAATTAATGACCAAATCAATGACCAAATTAATCACCAAATCAATGGCTAAATTAATGACTAAATCAATGACTAAATATACAACTAGACAAAAAAATTGAGACAACCAATTAATGACTAAGCTAAAAACGACCAAAAGTTGGTCGCGTTATAAGATACTGTAAATTAGCTACTATTGGTCACCGACCGAAAAATAGTCGTTTATATGCAAATTTTAGTCATTTTTTTAGTAACTAATTAGCCTTTTTCTACTAGTGCTAACTCATTTGAAGAAGTGAACATAAAGCAAGAGTTGTAGAATTAAATTCCAGAGGATTATACCGAAATACAGATAAATCAGACTTGGGAGCCTGTGTAGACTTTGAAGAAACTTTTCACTTGTTAGATGAATACAATTAGTTAGGCATAGGTGTGAGATTTATTAAGTGGATGTCAAAAGTGCCTTCTAGAATACAATTTTTGCAGAGGAAATTTATATGCATTATAGCTTATATGGACTGAGGCAGGCTCATAGAGCCTTGTATGCAAGCATTGATGACCAGTCAAGGATAATTGTTTTGGAAACCTGTCAGATTGTCAAAAGCAAAGTGAAGGATGAAATATTGATTGCATCTTATATGTTGATGGCATCATTTCAGTGAATCCAACTTCTAAGAATGATGGAAGTGATAAAAGATGAGCTTCCTGCATGAAGCTTTTGAAATGATAGCTCCAATGTATTTAGATTTTCCAAGCTAAGTATGTAAGGAAGATATTGAAATTTGAAACATATTTGACATTGCTGATGATAAATCTGCAACAACTCCTATTGAAATGGATATGAAGTTATCGATTTTTAAAGACTCAAAGCTATTGAATGCAACACTACATAGTAGATTGGAAGAATTCTTATTTATCTTATCACTATTTGATCGGATTCAAACTATATTGTTGGTGGAATGATATCATGATTTATGGCTTTCCTCAATAACTATTCATTGGAAGTCAGCAACATGGTTTTAAGTATGTGCACAAATATGACACTAAGTTGCTTGATCTCACACCCATTTATAAAGGCTTTTGTGTTTCATGCCAAGACTAAGATGGTCATCATCCATTATATCAGAGAGCAAGAACAAACCATGAAGATTGACTTGATCTATTTTAGGTCTTAGATGCATAGTATTAAAAACTGGAACTGGTGGCCAGACTGGTCCACCTAATAAACCGGGTTTCAAACCAGAACCAATCAAATTGGGACTGGTTAGAACTCAATGAACCAGTTTTAAAAAAATAATTTTTAATGAAAAAAACCTATTTTAAATATTTAAAACCATAATTCCAAACCAATAGACACAAAATATGCAAAGTTTGTTCATATATATACCATTTAAAGGTGAATATATCAAAATGGCACCAAGTGTAATACATATAACTTTCCTATTGTCGATCAGGCCTAGAAATGGAAAATTCTATATAATATCCTGGTTTGAGTTCTCTCTTGGAGTTTGAACTAACGTCCAGTCTAGTAAGAAAATAAAACTGCCCAATTGCTCAGCCAGATACAACAATATGATTAGAACCCAGATAATCAATCACACACTGTCATTTTTCTCAAGCAACAATAGGGATGTCATTCAAATGACTTAGGGATGACTCAAACCAGAGGAGAACATGTCTAAATAGTCAATAATGGTGCTCTAATACACCTTATAGATCAAGAACATGGAATTTTCCTCTCGGCCTCTACCTACAGTTGATAGAGGTTTGTGAATGTGGCAATTACCTAAAGAATTATTGGATTATAAAATCAGATGGAGCCCTACTGATTCCAAATTGGCTACCCCAAAATTTCGACATAGACAAGGGGAAGTTATCAAGCAAGTTTGAGTTTATTGAACACTAACCACCCTGCTCCACAATTATCAAATTGGGACCTAACTTCTGCAGCCCACAATTACTGGCTATATGTAGACAAACTTATGAAATAACTTAGGGATGACTCAAACCAAAGGAGAACATGTCTAAATAGTCAATCATGGAGCTCTAATACACCCTATAGATCAATAACATGGAATTTTACTCTCGGCCTCTGCCTACAGTTAAGAGAGGTTTGTGAATGTGGCAATTACCTAAATAATTATTGGATTATAAAATCAGATGGAGCCCTACTGATTCTAGACTGGCTACCCCAAAATTTCCACATAGGCAAGGGGAACTTATCAAGCAAGTTTGATTTTATTGAACACTAACCACCCTCCTCCACAATTATCAAATTGGGACCTAACTTCTGCAACCCACAATTACTGGCTATATGTAGACAAACTTATGAAACAACTGTCAATTAGGTGTATATTAGGTGGTTGAGAGGAATGATTGACATGATAAAATTTGTTGTAATGACTTCGAGCCTTGTTGAGTTTGAGTTGTTCCTCGAAGACCAAAACATGTATAAATTAGAAAACAATTCTATAAATGTAAAGCTACCTATAGTAATTTTGGTTCTTTTTCTTCCAATTCTGGGTTGGAAAAGCTCTGGGTTTAAACATAGTTTCATGCCTTTTCGGAACCCATGTTCTGATAATGTCTTAGGAGCTCTACACTGACCACTTAAGAACTTTACAGCATCTAGAATTTTACAGCAGCTCATATTTCAGCATCTAAGCAACACAAACCAATCTTTAAACAAAAGGGGGAACCAAGCTTGGGAGCTCTACACTGGCCACTTTAATTTTACAACTCTTATCCCACCATCTAAGCAACATACATCAATCGTCAAACAAAAGAGAGAATAGAGCTCAAGTGCAGAGGGGGAGACTGCAGGCTACTGGTAACTGTGGCAAACCCTTTCCCCTCGTTATTTTTTTAAATTCTGTATTTATCATCCATTCATACCATATTGGTATTCAACATCTCATCAGATTTGAACTACCAACATATCTTGTTGGAAATTGCCACCTAACAAGGACAACCATCGCTAGAAATTTCCACCTAACAAGGGCAATCCATCGCTTGAACCTTTATGCAAGAACAACCAAGAACTCAGACTCCAATTAAAAAAACCCAAAGCTAATCATACAAAAACCCTCTTCTCCCATACTCCCTCTATATAAAGTCGGTTCCAAGCATACTTGCAAAGTGCTAAGCCAGACCCACTAAATCTGCTCCTCATGACTCACCCAAAATGCATCCTTTCTCTCACACACAAGAAGAATACGACTTTGCATTATGTGTCCATGGAAATGAAGAATTCATGAACACCGATTTCTTATGGACAAACTGTTAAACATTTCAAAACCTCAAACAAAGAAACATAATACAAAAGGAAAGCTGAAGGCAAATCAAGCTAGAATACCTTAATCCTACTGAAGAACTCTTTCTTTCCTTTAGGCTTAGACGATGCCATGGAGCTATTCGTAAACAGATAGCAAGCACTAAAACCGAGCTATATTCAATTTTGGTGCATTTAATCCCCCTTGGGTAGCCAATATCTCTGCAAAATTTCCGGCACCAGTCCTCGTAGGTGGTTTATGGCCTACCCAAAACCTCTCGTCGGCACCAATCCAGCCGCAAAACAGCCTGAAATACTAAAAGGATCATTATCCTTACCACTCCTGCTACTGCTATTGCTACCGTTAAAGCCCGCAGGTGATGAGGGCTTCAGGTTTTGTTCTTGGCCCTACGGGGTTTCGATCTGCGGTCCTGCGAGAAGCTGAGAGAAGGACCGGGAACTGAAGTCCTCCATCATCATAAAGGAAATAAGCATTGTTGGCCTAGCCAAGGGACCCCAATCTGAAATCCCATCTGTTATTTTCTTCGTTCCCGCCATAGATTTCGCTGTAGTTTCGCATACCAATCACCCTTTTGAGAATCAAAACCCTGAAGAAAGTTTGGACTAAGTCAATATGTATCAAGGGACTAAGTCACTATGTATCAAGCAATTTAGATTAAGTTAATATTTTAAAACACTAATATAAAGATGAATCATGAGAATGAAGTGGTAATATAAAGATCATATGGTTAGTCAAAGGTCAATTATTAAAATAACTCATGTTTTTGAAGTATATAGATTTTCTTTCCATTAATAAAGATGGTAAGAATTTGGTAGAAAATTTAGATATCAGTAGAGTCTACTACAATTCATGGCCTATTCTTGGTGAAACAATATATTTTAAAGGTTTTGTTTGGTTCATGATCAACTTAAATAGTAAAAACAAAACAAGTAAAGTTGTAAATCAATAAGAATTTTAGCTCTTTTTATCATCATATATCAACAATTAGAAAGAAGTTTGCTATAAGATTAGGTAGTTCTTTAAAATTTATCTAGTGTCACAAAATAAGCTAATAGTTTGGTAATGATTTGGTAGAAATTTTAGGCACGAGAAGAGTTCTACTATGATCCAAAGCTCATTCATAGTGGAACAATGCTTTTACAAGTTTTTCCAAGTTCTAGGTCAATCCGTATTGTCAAAATTTCATTATGGTTTTGGATGAATGAGAATCATGACTATCTGTGTCGTCAAATTTTTCTCACTATAGGGAAGTTTACTGGTGTATTAAATGGCTCTATGATATCACCCCTAACCTCCATATTCACAAAGTGAACTTGGGTGTTTAATAAACATGTAGTTATGATTGAGATCTTTATTATGCACATAAGTGTTTACTTAATCAGGCATTGTGCATGGCATGGCATGTTGATACATACTCCAACGCAATTGCATTAGTTTTGTGTCACCATGCAATCATTTTTGCACTAGCGACGAAGTTCCAACACCTACAACAACAACGGATAATCCTACACCAATGTCGAGTTCCCTACGTGGTCATCTCATCTGTGGTTTAATAAACCCATGTTACTACAATGATCACCAATCAAGTATGACTAGGGGAATTACAGGTCCATGCCAATGTCAATGGTCAACTTGGACTAAGATAATTCCTATGAAAGTGGTGATCAAGTTTGTACATTGTGCTTAAGATAAGGTGCTTATAGTCACTAAGTGATGGTTGTAGTTACAAGGATAAGGTTTTGGTGTTATAATGCAAGGATTATAAGGACTAAGGGCTGTGAAGGCTAAGCATTGTTGGAAATATGGATTATAAGGTTAGGGGTTTTAATGCAAGGATTATAAGGACTAAGTTTGTAAATATTAGGGATTATTTGAAATATGGGTTATAAGGTTATAGTAGGGGTTTTAGGGTTTAAAAAGAGATAGGGATTAAAGGTTATAAAATTTAGGGTTTATGATGGTAAAATGTAAAGATATATAATGGTTATAGTATTATGGTTATGGTTTATATGTGTTAAGGAGTATAGTGGTCAGGTGTCAATGATTATATGTATTACATGTTAGAGAGGTAAATTCTTTTAGAGGATAAGGGTTGTAATCTTTAGGTATTAAGTGTGGTAAGGGTTATAAGGATTGGGTCTTATAAGTTTTAGAGGAATTAGGGCTTAGGATTAAAGTTCATATGAATTAACAATAATATAGGTTATATGTTATATGGATTAAGGACTATATGGTTGTTGACAGGGAAAAAATTCCACCTTGCCAACAAGGGGGAATTAACTCGATCGTAGGTCCCAACTAGACCGGCTTTCATTTGGAATGGCTAATCCCAACGAGTTTTAAGGATTGTTATAAGGGTTAGGGAATAATGAGTTAGTGGTTAAGGGATTAGGGATTAGGGGCTTAGGGGTTAGAGGAATAGGGGCTTAGGGGTTAGAGGTTTAGGGTTTAGGGGTTAGGGGAAAAATGAGTTAGTGGTTAAGGGGATAGGGATTGGGGGCTTAGGGGTTAGGGGATTTAAGCACATTTAGGGGTTAGGGGAATAATGAGTGGGATTGGACAAGGATATGTGCCGATTAAGGAATCCACAGAGGCGGTAGTGAAACCCTAGCCACAAATATCTTACATTACTATAGCTCATGGTGGTTAAACCCCAGCCAATTTAGTAATTGGAATGGATCCCAAGGATTTTGGAGATGCCAGACAAGCAATAGAAGATGGCCGAGCATATAAATACTACCAGGAAATCTTCAAGGATTTTTGGAGATGCCAGACAAGCAATAGAATATGGCCAAACCCTGAGCCCATTGTCCTGCCCCAAAAACATATGTTGAAGCAGTTAAACCCTAACCCCATTGTCCTGCCCCAACAACATATGTTGAAGCGAAAGCTAAATTGACTAAACGAAAACATTGCAATCAACGACACAACACTTAATCAAACTAATACATACTAGATTCCTAGGTTCAAAACCCTCGCCCTTCAATTTCAAAGTCCCTTTCTTGTCCTTGAGCTTGGCAGCCATGACCCATATTTTCCCTTCAGAAACTTAGACGCCACGATCTTCACCAAATATCTGTACCAATTCCACAATCCCAAGTTTTGTCAAATCCTCAGAGCCTTTGTAAGCCCTCACCTCGATACCCGCACAACTAAAACCCAAACTCGAAATTTGATTTGAAGCGAAGCTCTGTTGCACCAGTCAGCCCCTCAGAACCAACATCTCCCGTGACTTTTTTTGGCATGTTGGCTGGTCAAGGCCTTATGAGGCGCAGAAAACATGCCTCTGATGTGGGAGTCGGGATTTGGGTTGCTGTAGAAGACGGAGACTTCAAAGAATATAGAAGGTGATGAATCTGAAAGCATTAAGGCCAGGGATAGGGATTATGAATTAGGATATAACCACACCTTCACCTGTGATGGGTGGGTTGCCTCAGCTAGGGTTAGCTTTCTCGCCTGCATAACATCCCTGCAATCTATTCCCCTGCTCTTGCAAGTTTTCTATTCCCTTGCTCTTGCAAGTTCGAGGACCATCGGTTCGAGGGCTTCTTAATTACTGATCTTCATGATTTCTGAAATATGTCTTCGCGCGATTTTTTTGGAGGTGGGGGATTGAACATTTGGAGGCAATCATTTAACAAAAGCTTCTAAAAGTTTTGTTCTAATGAATTTTTTTTTGGGGGGGCGAGGGTTGTCCATCAATGCCTCCAAAAGTTACATTGTCATGACCTTTCAGGGTGATTTAGGGATTCTAAGTTGAGAACAACAAATACCATGAACAAACAAAGAATCCAATTAGTTGAAGAGCTAAAAAACATACCACCCATAATGAACCTTTTCATCCAAAGATTATTCCATGTTGGGCCACAATAAAACCTTTCGATAGAAATTGCATGTAGCCTACTACTAGAAAGGAAATTCAAACCACAACTTTTTGTTCCACCTCTAAGTTTACCCAAAATTACCTCATATTTAAAGGTATCACCATATCGTATACCAAACAAAATTCAAAAAATAGATATCCTTTAGAGAAATAGGATCATAAAAAAAAAATGAACCATGCATATTAATGAACCATATTTTATATTATTAGGATGAACCTATTTTGTTATTGGAAAGAGAGAAAATTTCATAGATACTGATGAATCCTTATTCATTACCTACATTCTAATGAGTTAACAGAAATGGCGCTAGGAGAGTGATGATATTGTGTTTCTGGCAAAGATCCTTTATCTCTTCCTCCAACACCAAGATTTTTCTTGTATGTTGCTGAAAAAATGGAAATCCCCAATGGATATCGTTGCCTTCACAACTACTCCATTATACTGGTGTCTCGGGTATAAAATAAAACTCTTTTAGGCTATATCTATTAGATGTCATTTCATTGATCTATAGTGATAGGTGAGAGCTATGCATAAATCACTAAAGGTGTATCAATAGGCTATTATTCTATTGCATATAGAATTGGACTCATTTTATTTGTAACTTAGAGAAATGGAAAAGATGTGGAGACAATCTCCATTCTTCTTCTTTCACTGGGCCATGTAAAATAAATGAATAAAATAGTCTCAAACCCTTGGAGAAGGAAAGATGAGAAAAACAATTAGCATGAACAAACAAAGAATCCAATGATCTGAGCAGAGATGGGTCTCCCTTTGTAAGAAAACATCCATAGGCTTGTTAGAGTTAGTATGAATCTTTACTAGAAGGTGAGTAGTCTTCACATCACGAACCATATAAAATAGAAAGGTACCAACCCCTAAAATAAAAATGATGTCTCCAAATAAGGTGTAGTCAATACCCATAATATCATCTTATGAATCTATTACAATATGATTTGTAAAGTACGTTTCCATACATGTGTGAAAGAAACAATCCATCTGGTTAGCAAAAGGAAGTATTCTTGAAGACCTCAAGAAACCCCCTTGAAGAAGACAAGAAGGGTTTGAAACCATAGAATACAAGTTGATATATGAACCCTAGTCCTACAACCCTTAGGAGAAATGTTACTAGTCAATAGTCTAATCTCAGATGATATCCTAATATCATATCAATCTTCGAGAACATTGTTGTTCCCTTCAATTGATCAAAAAAATCACCAATCCTCGACAACAAATACTTATTCTTAATGGTCACCTTGTTCAATTTCATGTAATGAATGCACAAATTGAGAGTACAATCCTTCTTATTCACAAACTATATAGGTGTGCCCCATGGTGATACACTTTTCCTAATGTATCCCTTGTCCAACATTTACTTCAACTGCAACTTTAGCTCTACCAACTATGGAGTCCTTATCTTTGTCAGTAGAAATATGTACTGCAAATAACACACACGTTCCTGCGACTACTCTTCGTCTGCATAGTTGTCACCATTCTAACTAATGTTTCCTTCTTCTTACCTTGCAAGAATCTTTTTTCTCCATTTTCATCCAAGCACTCAATAGCTTTGTCATAGCAGTCCACTTTAGTCCTATGGAGATACAACCAATCCATACCCAAAAGTATGTTATAAGAACTCAATGAAAATAAATTCAAATGTGTTGATGTAGACATACCATTCAACTCAAATGCATAAGCTCTTAGCCAATGATGAACTCACTTCTTTTTACGTGTATCCAACTGCACTAACCAAGACTCTGCATGTGCTTATTTATTCAAACCACACTTATCCACCAAGTCAGGATTAAAATAACTGTAATTAGATCCCGGGCCAATCAAAATAGAAACAACTTGATCACAAAGCTCACCGTCCATCTTGATAATAGACGCATTATGATCTGCCTGCCATTTATCCAATGCTGCATAGATCTGAAGAACACTTTGTCGAACATCCCCCACTGTCTGTGCTTCCTGAGCACTGTAAATCTGCAGTCTACCACCTTGATGATGTGTACAATCTCTCATGTGATGATCTTTGCCACAAGTTCAACATTGTATAGGCTTCCAACCTAGACCCTTGTTCTTCTCCTCAAACTAAAATCCCTACCCTTTGTTAGATGCATTGAAATTCTTATGCGGCATTGCATTCTCTTTTTTACGTGTGTCTCGAGGCCTTGCTCGCTTCTTATCCCATTTCCATTTATTCGTTACATTACCTTTCCAGTATGGTTAGTCTCAGATCTACGCTTTGATTGCTTGTAACAATGCTTTAGCTTCTGGATGGCCTCCTCCAATGATCTAGGCTCATCAAACTCAATCCTGTCTTTGAATGTTATCGACAACCCATTGATGAATCGTTGAATCTTGGCCTTCTCCTCCTTGAGGTAAGGCACATATCTCAACAACTCCAGAAATCTGATAGTCTACTCCTCATCGATAATAGAGTCCATATTTAGCTCATAAAACTATTTTTCCTTGTCAGCATAGTACATCTTCGATAGATACTGCTTCCTGAATAGTCTCTCGAATTCACTCCAAGTCAACTCCTCATAAATATCTCTAATGTTCTTTACATCTTCACACCAAATATCTGCTTTACCTTTAAGACTGAATGTAGATATCCTGGCCTTCATGTTCTCTAAGTGATCATGCAATCTCAAGAATTTATTCATTCCAATCAACCATGCTTTTGCATCATGTGATTTATTCATTTCCCCATCGAATGTAGGTGGCTTTTCTTTCTTGAACTTATCCAGAAAATATCCCCTATCACTCCTCCTTTAAGGATTATAATGATGATGACCATGATACCTTTCAAAACCAGAACGAGAATAGTACATGTGTCCATCAACCCTCCTTTCCAGAGTATCCAAGTACCTGACATCCCTGATCGTGTCATCTTTATCTGACCTGTGCCCACTATGGGGTCTACTTCCACATGCCCCATTAGTAATATCCTCCTATCCATAGTTGATTTGACGTGGTCCCTGTCTCTGCAATTTTTACAAACTCTGAAGAATGATTGCATTGACTTCTGCTTATTTCTCCTATGCCTACATGATTTTGTCATTATCTACTTTTCAAATCCTTATTTCCTCCTTCAAACTCCTCAATGTGTCTGCTAAGTCAGAAGTGTTCCCAACACCACGCTACTCATCTGATTCATAGGGAGAATCTTTGTAGTCTACCATCTTGTTAGTCATCTTTGATCTCTTCTTCCTACAAGGTATATTATGTCAGTTAAACCAAATCATAAGCAAACTAGTGTACCTTAATATAGCTCGAAGAGGATATCTCATCTGCAAGACCGATCATATTAGCACAATACACACACACACACACACATATATAAACATAATCATATCAACATATCAACATCTTCTCAACCATTATCCATTTATCAATGCATGACTATGCTGACCACATACCATGACTTCATGCACAATGACCATCATCTAGTCAAAGTATGCATAACAACATATAAACACTGATACACATAATCGATGTACAACGGACATAAACACAACAAATACATTCAACAACGACACCATCAACTTTCACATGACGACACCACTACAATCATGACCAATACCATGCATAGAAAACAAGCACATAGATCACAAGTACAAGGACCTATAGGCAACGAACATGTAGATACGAAAACATATTCATCCAAGTGGAATGGAAACTAAACATCACCCAAGGAGAACGGAACCATGCTATGATGCTACTCTATAACACCCTCCTCTCACATCTACCCAAGTTACCGGCCAACCGGGGCAAATATGTGACGAAAATTTACTATGATATGATTCAAATCCCTATATATAAGTTAAGGAAGTGGAACCGACATAACACAACCAACCTAAACTTCTGCACTTGCAACAAAACCCCTAGGAGCCATCCAACCCATCTAGGTGACCAGAGCCATCCAACCCATCCAAGTGACTAACCCTTGAGAGAAAATGAAATTTTTCTGCATCAAAGTCTTAATCTCTCCCTTGGCATTGGCATGCATGCGACTTAGAACCTCCATTCGGTCCCACAACAATGAATGCCTGCGACTAGGGACATTTATAGGTAGTTATGTGCCAACGACTCGGAATTCTGAGCCACTTTTTCAGGGCCAGGACTCAGGCCATTGTCCAGAACTCCATGAAACTTCCAGAAATGAAAATTAACATCAAAACAATGATAAAAATGTAAATACTTGAACAAGGACTTGAGTGGACCCCTACTAGCCATGACAGCCATTTCGTCAAACATGTCACAAATATGCATTCTACAAGTTACAACAATAGACCTGAGCACAAGGGTCGCACAATTATCTGAGAATCACTAAGAAGCATTAATGCCTCATCATAATAACTGCATTACCATCTGTTAAGCCATATAGTCGTTATACATTCAATGATTAACCAAAAATGATGAGACCCATACATTATCATTGACATAAAACTAAATAGAAATATCAAGGATATAACAATGATATAAGCCACATATAAACAAGTATATTTAACCATAAAATACCAAGAAGAAAGAGCTCTTATTGATGATTGCATATGCTCTTCTATGCATATTCTTATGGAGGCTCATGGCTACAACTTACGGTGGAGACTCCTTATTTGGTCAGTGGTGTTGGTTATTTCCTCTTGATATGGTGGTGGATCTATAGGCTACTCACCCTAATATTTTAGTAGTTGGGTTTACAAATTATCAAGGAGCTCTAGCTTCTACTTATGGACCAATGGATGCAAACTTCGATTTGCAGACTACTCACAATATTTAATGCTCTTAGTCGAAGTATCTCACGACCTTCTTAACTTGTTTGGTTCTTTGAAACCTTGCTAAACCTTTCTCTAACACCAGTTTTTATTTAGATGAAAATATAAATAGGCAAACACAAGACAAATAACTACACAAACTTCTTCTTGAATAAATAAGTTCTATTCATTAATTATTCTCTCATATACATCCACCGATTTGTTGTTATTCTCTCTTCTTACTTCACATTATAATGACACAACCATGAGTATATAAGTACTAAAATTTCTAAATATGGAATCATGCAAACTCTAACTTTCTTTTCTTCATGCAAACTACGACTTGACGCTTTAACTAAAATTTTCGAACTTCACTTTAACATAAATAAACATTTTTCTTTTCCTTCACTTAGCTTTTCTTGACAAGGCATTACCTTTTTAACTTTGAATCACTTGACTTCTAATATTAGACTTAATTCGACTTAACTTGCTTTCCTTCAGTTAATTTAACTCTTCATACATTGCATGCACACGAGAGTACTTACTATTATTCTATCAAGTGAAACAATTTTGATCTATGGCAAAGTTGCGATCGATGATTGTAAATGAAATAGGAAATTTGGTGATATGTTTGTATGAATTGTGTTCTCTTATAATTTAAATTGTTATACGAGACTAAAGTTCACTTGATTGTAACACATTTGAATATTTGACAATTGTTAGGCTAGTTAGGTTGTTGATTCTATAAGATTACTTTCATTCATATCATTTTCATATTGGTTATGTTAAAGCATAATTGTATGGAATTATTATCTACATACTTCAATAAGTGTTAAACTTATGAATTTCAATGACCGTGAAATATAAAAAAGTGAGGTGTAGTATATAATCACATAGTTTTAGATTGAGAAAATCGGTGAGATGAAATGAGTCAGATGCACCACAAACCTATAGTTATGGGCCATCTCGGTGCACTAAGTTAGCCTCCGATATGGGTGACTATAGGAGCATGACAATGGCTTTTTAGGTTAAATTAAAGTTTATGCTAGAGGTACTCTTTCAACCTCCTTCACAATTTTTTACATATATCTCTATTAAGTGAGGAAGATAAATCATATAATCGTTCTTTCCTAGTTTGAAATGACATCAATTCCTAATATTACTTCATTTCTCAATAATGCATTCATGGTTTTCTAGTTATAGAGGAAAATCTTTACCATCTTAATACCTAATAATAAATTAATATAAAAAATATTAAATTTCATTTTGTATATATATATATATATATATATATATATAGAAATTTTTTTTACAATTAAAAAAATTAAATACTAAAATTTTATCTAAAAAACAATCAAATTATTGTTATTTATCTCTTTGATATATTTGTTCAATAGTGAAAAGAAAACCGAGATGTGACTATAAGACATATGCAAGAATCAAAATTTTGATTTTTCATTTTGAAAGAAAAAAAGTGAAGGTTTAAAATGCATATATGGAAAATAATTGAGAAAATATTTAATTTTTTTTATCGTTATATTGTATTTAATTTCTTTCAAATTTATATGAAAGTTTTAGTTGAAGTAATTTAAAAATGTTAATATATTTAAAAAAATAAACAATTTTAGTTCATGGAATGTAACTCATTTGAAAATCACCTTGTTATGAAGTATTATGTAAAAACATGAGATTCAAACTTAAATCCCTTTGCGTCGCAAACCAAAAAATAATATTTTTTTAATCTATTCATTTATTATATTTTTAGAATGTGATTTAATGGAAAAGGAAAAATCTAATATAAAAGAAATAAAATTGACATGATCACATTTCATTGGTTTGAATATATATATATATATATATATATATATATATTCAAAAATAAAAAATATAATTATCCACTATCGACTCATAAAATTTCAGTGCAAACTTCCACAATACCAACGATTTTGTCTTAATTCGTAACTGTCTTAAATGGGTTTTGTCTTAATTTCCATTGTCTTAAATATAAAGTTTTATATTAAAATATTTTTGTCTCAAAGTGATTTTGTCTTAAATATAAAGTTTTGTATTAAAATATTTTTGTCTCAAACTCTTTTTGTCTTAAAATATTTTTGTCTTAAATTGTTTTTGTCTTAAAATATTTTCGTCTCAAATTGCTTTGTTTTTAATATAAAGTTTTGTCTCATATAAAATTTAAGACAATTCAATTGATATTAAATTTTAATATAAAATAACTAAAATAAAAAGTGACTTTTTAAGACAAAAATTGTCTTAAAATGCCCTTGGTGTAGATGCCCTTGGTGTAGTAGTGTTATATATATAATTGAATTGAAGATAACAATGTTAAACTTCTTGTGAAGATTCAATTGATTTTAGTCGTATCACGTGACAACTACCACCTATTGAAAAGTCTTTCAAACATCATTTTTAACATTTAATTGGTGGCTTAATTTAATTGGAGGCTACTCCTACGTCAATGAAAAACAATGGGATACTTGCTCAGTAGTCGTTTCGGTCAAATCTGTTATCTATTTATGCTGATTCTTAGATCAAACTACAAAGTGACTTATTATTATTATTATTTATTTTTATTATCATTATTTATTTATATTTTATTTATTTAATTATAATTAATTTGTTTATTTAATTTTTAGATATATATATATATATATATATATATATATATATATATATATATATATATATATATAATTACATTCAAATAATATAATATTTTATTTATTTATTTTTATTTGTTTTTAATATTTCTATTTTATTATTATTAGTATTATTTATTTATTTTTATTTTTTTTAAGATTTGAATATTATTATCATAATAATAATAATAATACGACTCTTATTTGATTTTTTACTAGTTTGTTTGTTTTTTGTTTTTTTTTTTTTACTAGAATATGATTTTCACCAAAAAGTTTAATACATATATAGATATAATTATAAATAATAAAATTTTTATATATAATATTATTGGATAAATAAAAAATATAAAAAAAATGTTTCTCAACTACATATTGAAAATTCCATTAAAACACAACATATCTATATATATGACTTCACAAACAACATTGTTATCTTCAATTCACAAGAAGTATATTTTAAATCAATTTTATATTATATATATATATATAAGTCTTGTTCTATTCACATAATTACGCCGATAGGCGTATCCCCCTATCGGAAGGAGCATCTTTTGTGATTAGGTTAATTAATCTTTTTGATCTGATGGTCTAGATTGAAAGATGCCGGTATATTCTGGTCGTCGCCACTAAATCAATGGATGAAATTCAAAAAAGTAACTTCCTTGCATATCTAAATCACGTGTTTAAACCATACTTAAATTAATTTTTTACAAAACATGATTAAAAATTTACTGTGCCATTTGTTGACTACCACCTATCAAGATTAACCAGTGATGGTTCAAACTAAAATGCCACCTATTTGATTGTTCAAATTCTGAAATAAACGTGCGCCTGCCACCTATAAACGTGGAAACCACTGAAGGATTCGATTAGTTGACGTTCTATATGCATGCGTCCAAGGTTCTGTTTCATTATTATTCCTTCTTTTATTTTTTGATTCACTGATTTAATGCATCTGCCGAGCGTTTACGGTGACGGAAACGTGTCCGTCTGGCATTAAAATGTTGTGTTACTGACTTTCTCTTTATCAGTTTATCTTAAATCTCTGGTAAATTTTCCGAGAATAATTTATTTTAGCATTAAATCTTGATTCACTTAGTGTTAATAAATTCAATTTACTTTCCCAAACCGTGTATTCACAAATTCAATTTAGTCATCCCTAGTTATAAACTCCCATATTAAAATATTCTGCTACAAACCCTAAGTTACCACTTTCGTTAATTTTATTTCAAATCTCTAGGAATATTCAACAATGATGATTTATTTGATGAGTAATCCTATAAAACCCTCTCTTTGTCAGTTTCATTTCCCTCACTCTAATGATTGAGGTCTTGGCAGATTTAATAGATTGACATTCGAAGTCAATAATAATATCCACGGCATAGATGAGGTGGATGCATATGTCTCTCTGTTTTCGTTGGAGTGTGGACTAAATATAGGCAACCCTTTCCTTCTATTTTACTAAAATATTTTCTTAGATCAGTATGAAAACCTACGTTATCTATATTATTGCTGATATTTTGAAGCTTATATAAGTTATTCAAAGGCCATACAAGTTTGTAGGAAGCATAATTTTATAACCATTTTAATTTTGTTGTTTCATTGGTTTGAAAGATCAAACGAGGTTGTATATCATTATTTTTCGGCAGTCAATAAGTGGATTCTTAATATATATTTTCATTACTTAAAATTAATAATGGATACGGTTGCATTATAATATCTGCATCCAAAGTAATAAATGAGATGAGCTTTTTTTTACAGTAAATAAACAATTTCTAATTTAGATCTATTTATTTATTCATTAGAAATATCAAATGCATCTGCCGAGCGTTTACGACGACGGGAACGTGTCCGTATGGCACAAGGTGCCGCTTCATTCATCGCGTGGTTTTGCCACTTGGAGGCTGATCCGATTCGCCATGGTATGGTGGTGGGTGAGTGGGAGGAGAAGCGGAGAAGCAGCCAGTCCTTCGTGGTGCTGATCACATTACTGTGTCTTAATAAAAATGAAGAAATTAAAAAATGGTTCTACTCCATACAAACATGTGGATCAACTAAAGAAATGCCTAATGAATCAGTTTGTAAATGAAATCAAATGCGAGCGGATCAGTTTGTAACGTAAATGAATTGCAAGTTGTAATGGAGGGATTGTAACGGGGTAATGAATTAGTTTGTAACCTAAATCAAATGTGAGTGAATCAGTTTGTAACGTAAATCAAATGCGAGTTGTAATGGAGGAACTGTAACGGAGCAGTTCCATTCGAGCATGTAAATCAAATTGGAGGTGTAATGCAGCATTTAGGAGTAACCATTGTAGATTTCGACCAGGTAAATCATTTAGCAACAAGCATTGTCGTTCCATTCTAGCAGGTAAATCAAAGTGGAGAGTTTCCTCAAGCGAGCCTGCTGAAGTACATCAAGCGAGCCAGTTTTTTGTTTTTTTTGTTACAGAGTATCGTGGGGCGCGGGTTACAGAGTATCAATGTGCAAGCGATTATTATAGGTATCTCCTTTTCGTTTTCTTTAAAACGTTTTATTTTAGTTAGTTTTGACAAATACGCCGCCATATATCTTCGGTGTGTTCCATTTTTGGGCGTTTTTACAATTTTCAAACTCTGATTGATTCTAAACCCAGAAATTGCATTCCTCAAATAAAATTTATACAAGTAAATTGGAACCGATTTTATGAGCATTATATGTAAGAGGGGAGCAGGGTTAGCCAAAATTATACAGAGATTACCTTCTGTCACACTTAGTCATATTCCTCCAGAAGCCATTTCCTCTATTAAATTAGGAATTTAATCTGAAAGAGAGAATCGTAAAAGCCAAAATGAATTAATCTGAAAGAAAGAATCGTAAAGCCAAAATGAATTAATCTGAAAGAGAGAATCATAAATCCAAAATATAAAACTTAAAAAAACAGAACAGATAACCCTTGAAATTTTTTTGATTTACGAATAAATTAGAGCATTGGTCTAACATTTAAAATTTTCCGCTCATCAACATCATTTATTTCTACCGTGTTTTTGTACATGACCTTCTCAATTTTATTTCTGAATCTTTGGTTTCGTCAGCCATGGCTGTACTACCATTGTCTACACAATTATTTTTTATGCAAATCCCTCCCTAAGAGGAGCCATCGCGGCCAGGAATTGAACTTGAAACCTCTAACTCTTTTAAAACTCACACTGGATTCGTCGAAACCACTCCATATTTTGTTCTTTTGTTTTTTAAGTTGACGTGTACAGCGGACATGCATTGTATGGGTGAGTCCGATGTGTTGGTGTCAAATTAATAGTTCCCTACCATTATTAGTTCATACTGCAAGCCTGTTAGTCCTAGTAATCTGGTAATGTGGTACACTACTGCAAAGAAAAGGGATCCCTCGCTATCTGACGTGTAGTGTGGACATAGATGGTATGAGTTTGTTAGCTTATTTTTTGAAGTGTATAGTTGGACCCGGTTACAATTCACTTGTTCCAACAATGTACGGTGGGATCCTAGTCACCACCCATCTGGCATCATTTAGGATGGTGTATATCGTACTGTATTCTACATGTTCAAAGTTCTTGCTGATTTTCAGTGGCAGCTTAAAAACACAAGTTAAATTTTTAAAATCTATTTTTTTTAATCAAATTTAAATGGTTGTTGATTTGTATTAATGCAATGTAAGTTATTTGTATTAATGCAATGTAAGTTATGCAGGTTGTTAAGTTTATTATTTATTTTGTTAGGGAAAAAAATAATGAGTTTTAATTTTAAGATTTTTTATTTCTATCCCGAGAAAAAATGAAAAGAAATTATTATTTTGTTAAAAATAGTTTTATATTTAATTGAGAAATTTGATTTATATGCATTTAAAGTTTTTAAAACCATTCAGAAATAGTATAGGGTTTAAATAATACCAATTTTTAAAATGATTGGATTTGAATTTATAAAAAACATTTTAAAACTATTTTATCTACCATACAAACACATATATATGATTGTTTTTTGAGATGTTTCATCAAAATTTATATTGAATATATAATGCAGGATTTGCAAAGTTAAGAGAGGAATTAAGTTTTTAGTCAAAATGTAAATCTTATTTTGAGTATAAAATTGGATGAATTGTTTTATTTTGAGATAAAGATTAAATTGGTGTATGAAACCTTCTTGTTTGTGGGACAAGGGACCCACCTCCATTTGACTCCTAAGTTTACTAGGACATACATATTCTAACCCATGATTTTGAACTTGAAACACATTCTTTTAACCATTAAGCCCACTCAAATATAGATAACTTTATACTAGTGATGTATTTTAAATATAATTTTAGTGATGTATTTTTTTTTTCAAAATAATTTTTTCATTTACAATAAATTGGAAATTATTTTAATTGGTTTTTTATTTTTTATTTTTTTTATATATAAATATAGGCACATGTTCATATTTTCAAACTTAAATAATAATAAATGTGAATAATAATTTCTATTTCCTCAACTTTTAAGTGTTTAATAATGTTCATATTTTTAAACTTAAATAATAATAAAGATATATGTATTATTTATTTATTTTATCAAAAAATTTATAGATATAAATAATAAAGATATAATTTTAATCTGTATTATTTATTTATTTTATTTTATTTATTTTTATTCGAGATGTCATATAAAAAATTCAAATTCATACAATCAAATATTGTTTAAAATTTGTTGGGTAATGGTTTTCCCTTGGGTTCACCAATTCCTTTGGTTTATAATATTAAACTCTTATTAGTT
>JAXQQM020089476.1:0-22703 GCA_034641835.2 Pinus albicaulis
AAGTTTTTGTTGTTGGGAAAAATACTGAGAGGGGGGGGGGGGGGGGGTTGAATCATTATTTAGTGCAGACTGAAAACTTTTTACTTTTTCTTTCTCTAAAACCCATACGCTAATTTATAATAAGTATATACATGAGGATATCCTCCGTGGAAACTCGCGTATTACTGCAGAGATCTTATTATGGGTATTCTTTACTTAGATCATTGCATCATTTATTCATCATATGTTTAATAAACGGTAAACATGTGCGAGTAGAACATAATAAATCATCACACATAAGAAACACACATGAACACCGGGATTTTAATTTAGAAACCCAATTCGAGGAAAAACACGGGTCTGTCGTCGTCTCAGTCTTCAATATTTATTATAAAGAAAACATCTTACAACATTGTGCTAAGCGCCAAACTCATATGCAGCTTCTGCATTTTTGAAGAAGGCTACAACCTTCTCTCGTTTGCAGCCTCTCCTGGAATGGAGCCACTACCCCTTGCTCTCATTTACCGGCCTCTCTGGAAGGGAGCCACTACCCCCTACACTCGTTTACCGGCCTCTCACGGAAGGGGAGCCACTACCCCACACTCGTTTATCAGCTACTACGGAAGGGAGCTACAACCCCCTTAGTGAAGGCTTCAACCCTCAACACCACCATGGGCCACGTTTCATCAATTTTCATACTGGATCCAACAGCTTCCATACAACATACCTTGTAGGCCACTTTTCATCAGATTTTCAGACTGGACCCACTCCACACATTTAAGCTCAAAATTCATCAAAATGAAACTTATAACCCCATCAATTCATTCATTGAATCATCAACCAATCAACCAACAACTTGATCTTCAATTAACATAATCAGCAGCATATTCATTATTCAAACAACCCAGTTCTGTATGAATACATCATTGACAGATAGTAGTAAAACAACAAAACTGATCAGATAGTTCATTCTACTTACTTCATCAAACCCTAGACTACATACACGCTTTTACTTCACTGAACCTGCGTGTGTACGCGCTTTTGTGCACACCAACCCGCGTATACTTCTGTGCATTCTTCAGAAAAACCCTAACTGCCCATACGCGCTTTTCCTTAAGCAGACCCGCGTATAAACGCGCTTTTAATGAGGTGAACCTGCGTATAGATCTGTAACGTTTCAGGACTGTACAGCTCTTCAGATCAGATAAATAATTCAGATTTCATCCTTTACTTCAGAAAGTATTTCGCCTCATCTCAGATCTAAACATTCCATAAACAGATCTAGAAAATACATATACATTTCAGATCTAGAGATTCTTCTTCATCTTTTTCTTCATCCATCATTGTATTCATAGGTGCATCATAGATTCAGATCTATCAATCAAGAATAGAGTTCATCCATGCAGATATTCCTTAGAGAGATTTATTCATTAACAACTCTTACTCCTACACACCTTGCACTATGATCTTCTTATCCTTATATAGATTTAGCCTTTGTCAATACCATGAGTCAAAACCACTCGACTACTAATGATATTCTAGGATGGGATCAAACAGATATTCCAGCGCTCAATACAATGGGCCAATACCATGGTAAATTCCCTTGGTTTTATGAATTTAGAGCACAAATAGGCATACGCGACTTGGCATGTACTTTTCTGCATGCATACGGTACTTCTCCTTCACAAACCCGCGTATGTGTTGTGACATGACTTATTTATCATTTCTCTGGCACTTTACTAGAATTCCTTTCTTCTATTACTTCTGAGCTAATCTGTAGATATATCATCCTTCATTTTAACACATAGATACATCATCCTTACATATTTAACACATGGGTTGCTATCATAGGCAACTCATCAAGCAGTTTTCATCAAGGACAACTTCATCTAGTAGGTTGCCATCCAAAGACAACTCATCAAGTCTGTTTTCATCAAGGACAGCTTCATCTAGTAGGTTTCCATCAAAGACAACACATTGCATTATATTGACATCATCAAGTCAGTTTTCATCAAGGACAACTTCATCTAGTAGGTTGCCATCAAAAACAACACATTGCATTATATTTCCATCAATCTTATTTCATCAAGTAGGTTGCCATCAAGGACAACACATGCCAACAATCTCCCCCTTTGGACTAGATGGCAACCATGATGGTGTTTGATCACCACAACAGATAGATACATTGAATATAACCATTATGAAAACACCATGATGCTCTCTCCCTATTCAAACACCATGTTACTCTCCCCCTTTGACATCAAAGGCAAGGGGCGGATGAAAACCAAAACAAGGTTTTTCTCCTCATGTAGAAAGAAGAGCTCTGTAGATCTAATGTGCACTGAAGTTACCTTGCTCCCCCTGAGTTCATGCTGAATCTTCAAACATATTATTCAATGAAGTACATGACTCTATGACCTTTCCTATCACCAAGGACTCATACTTACAACAAAGATCCAACCAAGTGGATTTACATATATGACTCAAGTACCCAACCAAGTGGGTTTACACATTTTGACTCAACTACCCAACCAAGTGAGTTTACAAATTTGAACAAGTCCTTACATGACTGAATATTACAATTTTACATCATAGGTCTCATCATGACCTTTTCATCAAATTACAAATATGACTTTATATAATCAAGACCAAGGAATCTCAAACATGAGATCAGATCACAGCAAATCAAGAGAATGCCAACAATGCATCCTTTCCACATGACCAATGCTCCCCCTTAGCTTGTGCATCCTGAACGCTTTCAACAGCAAATCATCAAGGAATATTTATCAAGAAACATCAGAGAATGAAATAGAATTATGAGCACTGGAGCACCACCAGAGATACCAAACAGTACTACAGTTGTGCTAAAGAATGCTGACCCAGAAGAATTTTGTCAGCAAATACCCATACGCAATTTTATGTGTCTAAACTCACGTATATACATGACTGTCCTTCAGGAAATCTGCGTATCCCATTTAATCTTTTGAAATTCAGCAGATCTGATCTTCTGCATGGCAAAGACTACTCCCAGCTTCTGTTTGAGATATCCGAATGCTTTCCTGGAATAAATGAGAGAAGAAAGATGGGACAATGTAGCTATTTTTTTCAAGTGTCATCCAACAGTTGTAGCATAAGCACATTTGTAACCAAGCCTTTAGACTCTTTGCAGCATCATCATATTCTTCCCAAGAGGGATTATCATATCAGAACAACTTCTTCAATCAAGCAATAATCCATGTGATCTAATATCACCAAGATCTTCAAGATTTATCATGATGTAACATGTGTAGGAATTATGTATAAAAGGTTTTGACCGTGAAAAAAGTCATTAGCAATAAACTCTGCATGATCTATTCTTATCTCTGAATCATAAGACTTCCAACTCATCCATGTGTGAAAACAAAAGATACTCTTCAGCAAAAAGAAATCAGGGCTCATCCATAATCTCATCATAAGAAACCATGTATCAAGTCATCATCATTTGAGAAAGAACTAAGGAATAATCAGATACAATGCCATCAATAGAATCATTAGTTGTTAGACTGATGCTTCCCCTGAACCTGTGCTCCTGTTCTTGTGCTGTCTCATTGTTTTCCTTAACCAAAAGACATATGCTTTTGTATTCAACGGAACTCGCGTGTATACACGGCTTTAGTTTACTAAACTCGCGTATGGAAAGTGAAACACTGAAAATTTCCACAACTTCATCTCCCCCTGAATTTGTACCACCTGTACCTGTCTTCTTCACATCAGATGCACTGTCAGAAATAAACATAACCAGAATTATCAAACCAATCATGGGAATCACCATACATTGCTCCCCCTGTGATGATACATTACTAATCCCTATAATGTATCTCACATTATTCCTGCAGTCCTTATGATAAGTAAGCTTTAGAAGCAGATGACTGCAGTAGGGTCAATATTCCCTACATTTCTGACCGGTCCTCCTCCATTTTCCAACTTTGCTTGAAATTTGTTTTAGTGTGCTGAAAATTCTCCAATTTCTCAGATCTGTTCATCCTGCATTCTTTTTCTACATTTCCATACTTTCTACTAGCATAACATCTTGCGTGACCAGAAAAGTAAGCATAAGGATCGTAATGTGTTGTTCTATTCTTCCTTCTATTGCAATTAGCTGCTTTATGACCATACTTGTTACATGAAAAACAATATCCCTTGAAGAAACCAGAGTACCTTTCTGTGTAGAATCTGTTTGTATGTGACTGAAACATTCTGCTTCTGCAATTGGCTGCAACATGCCCATAATTATGACATTTAAAGCATTCAACATTATTGATCAAAGGAGGGAATGATTCCTTTTGAGAGTTCATGATTGTTGGTTGACCTTTTGCTTCTTTCAACACTTCAGGTTTTACATTGATATTCTTTGAATCTTTAGCACTTCCTTGTGAACTAGATTATCCTTTAACAGTTTCATGAAAACCAAGACAAAATTTAATAGAGGGAGACCTTTGACTACAAAGAATATTGTCTAGAATCTTAGTACTATCTTGAAACCTCAAGAGTTTATCTTTTTCTTCTAATTTACCTTTCAAAATATTTACCTCAACCTCCAATCTTTGGCATTGCTTCTTCATACTTTCTTCGACCCTTCTTCCTTCTTCTACTTGATCATTCAGTTTTAAAATCTCTTCCTTCAACCCATTTTCTTGTTCTTAAAATGTTTGTAGAAGTTCTTCATTATTCTTATTTGATTTTTCCGGATCTCCTTTGAGAGAGATGATTTCTGCTTCAAGTTCTTCATTCTTCTTATTTGATTTTTTCAGATCTTCTTTGAGGGAGACGATTTCTGCTTCAAGTCATTTTTCTTCCAATGATTGTAGAAGTTCCTCATTATTATTATTTGATGCTTCGAGATTTGCTTTCAGAGAGATGATTTCTACTTCAACTCCTTCACTTCGATTGGTTACATTATTGTACAACCTTTTCAGTCTAGAGATCATATCTTTGTAGATAGATTCTCTCTTATTAAATAATCTTTGTTGATCTTTGAGCACTGCTTCCAGATCCATAACATTAATTTCACTATCTTCACCATTGCATGCACACGAGAATAAATCACAATAGCAACAATCACTACCTGTTTCATCTTCTTCATTTTCTGCTACACATGTTTTCTGAGATATCTCCTTTCTTTGAGTAGCCTTCTTCTTTTGCTTCTTTCCCATTGTGACAGATCTCCTTCAAGTGATCAAGATCCTTCAGAAGGACCTGCTCTGATACCAATTGTTGGGAAAAATACTGAGAGGGGGGTGGGGGTGAATTAGTATTTCGTGGAGACTGAAAACTTTTTACTTTTTCTTTCTCTAAAACCCATACACTTCTTTACTGAACCTAAGTCGCATATAAAAGCGGATATCCTCAATGAAACTTGCGTATTACCAGAGATCTTATTATGCAGATAATTCTTTACTTAAATCATTGCATCATTGCATCATTAGATGTTTAGTAAGCAGTAAACATGTGCAGTAAGAACATAATAAATCATCACACATAAGCAACACACATGAACACTAGGATTTTAGGTGGAAACCCAATTCGGGAGAAAACCACCACTGCTATCATCTTAGTCTTCAATATTTATTATAAAGATAACATCTTTCAACATTGTGCTAGCGCAGACTCATACCAGCATGTAGGCACCCACCTGCAGAAGGCTACAACCTTCTCTCGTTTACCAGCCTCTCCTGGAAGGGAGCCACTACCCCCTGCTCTCGTTTACCAGCCTCTCCTGGAAGGGAGCCACTACCCACTCGTTTACCGGCCTGGAAGGGGCCTAAACCCCTGCTTGAAGGCTTGAACCTCGGCACCATCATGGACCATTCTGTCAATTTTCATCTTTGGATCCAACCACCATACAACATACCTTGCAGGCCACTTTTCATCGGATTTAAACTGGACCCACTCCACACATTTAAGCTCAACATTCATCAAACTGAAACTTATAACCCCATCAATTCATTCATTGAATCATCAACCAATCAACCAACAACTTGATCTTCAATTAACATAATCAGCAGCATATTCATTATTCAAACAACCCAGTTCTGTATGAATACATCATTGACAGATAGCAGTAAAACAACAAAACTGATCAGATAATTCATTCTACTTACTTCAGCAAACCCTAGATTACATACGCGCTTTTACTTCACTGAACCTGCATGTGTACGCACTTTTATGCACACCAACCCGCGTATACTTTTGTGCATTCTTCAGAAAAACCCTAACTTCCCATACACGCTTTTCCTTAAGCAGACCCGCGTATACACACGCTTTTAATGAGGCGAACCTGCATATAGATCTGTAACTTTTCAGGACTGTGCAGCTCTTCAGATCAAATAACCAATTCAGATTTCATCCTTTACTTCAGAAAGTATTTTGCCTCATCTCAGATCTAAACATTCCATAAACAGATCTAGAAAACACATATACATTTCAGATCTAGAGATTCTTCTTCATCTTTTTCTTCATCCATCATTATATTCATAGGTGCATCATAGATTCAGATCTATCAATCAAGAATAGAATTCATCCATGCAGATATTCCTTAGAGAGATTTATTCATTAACAACCCTTACTCCTGCACACCTTGCACTATGATCTTCTTCTCCTTATATAGATTTAGCCTTTGTCAATACCATGATTCAAAACCACTCAACTACTAATGGTATTCTAGGACGAGATCAAATAGATATTCCAGCGCTAAATACAATGGGCCAATACCATGGTAAATTCCCTTGGTTTTATGAATTTAGAGCGCAAATAGGCATATGCGACTTGGCGCGTACTTTTCCGCGTGCATACACTACTTCTCCTTAACAAACCCACGTATGCGTTGTGACATGACTTATTTATCATTTCTCTGGCACTTTACTGGAATTCCTTTCTTCTGTTACTTCTGAGCTGATCTGTAGATAAATCATCCTTCGTTTTAACACATAGATACATCATCCTTACATATTTAACACATGGGTTGCTTATCATAGGCAACTCATCAAGTAGTTTTCATCAAGGACAACTTCATCTAGTAGGTTGCCATCCAAAGACAACTCATCAAGTCATTTTTCATCAAGGAAAACTTCATCTAGTAGGTTTCCATCAAAGACAACAAATTGCATTATATTGCCATCAATCTTATTTCATCAAGTAGGTTGCCATCAAGGACAACACATGCCAACAATCTCCCCCTTTGGACTTGATGGCAACCATGATGGTATTTGATCACCACAACAGATAGATACATTGAATATAACCATTATGCAAACACCATGATGCTCTCCCTCTATTCAAACACCATGTTACTCTCCCCCTTTGACATCAAGGACAAAGGGCGGATGAAAACCAAAACAAGGTTTTTCTCCTCATGTAGAAAGAAGAGCTCTGTAGATCTGATGTGGAATGAAGTTACCTTGCTCCCCCTGAGTTCATGCTGAATCTTCAAACATATTATTCAATGAAGTACATGACTCTATGACCTTTCCTATCACCAAGGACTCATACTTACAGCAAAGATCCAACCAAGTGGATTTACATATATGACTCAAGTACCCAACCAATTGGGTTTACACATTTTGACTCAACTACCCAACCAAGTGGGTTTACAAATTTCAACAAGTCCTTACATGACTGAATATTACAATTTTACATCATAGGTCTCATCATGACCTTTTCATCAAATTACAAATATGACTTTTTATAATCAAGACCAAGGAATCTCAAACATGAGATCAGATCATAGCAAACTAAGAGAATGCGAACAATGCATCCTTTCCACGTGACCAATGCTCCCCCTTAGCTTGTGCATCCTGAACACTTTCAATAGCAAATCATCAAGGCATATTTATCAAGAAACATCAGAGAATGAAACAAAATTATGAGCATTAGGGCACCACCAGAGATACCAAACAATACTAAAGTTGTGCTAAAGAATGCTAAACCAGAAGAATTTTGTCAGCAAATACCCATACGCGGTTTTATGTGTCTGAACTCGCGTACACATGCGACTGTCCTTCAATAAATCCGCGTATCCCATTTAATATTATGAAATTAAGTACATCTGATCTTCTAGATGGCAGAGACTACTCCCAGCTTCTGTTTGAGATATTTGAATGCTTTCCTGGAATATATGAGAGAAGAAAGATGGGACAATGTAGCTATGTTTTTCAACTGTCATCCAACAGTTGTAGCATAAGCACATTAGTAAGCAAGCCTTCAGACTCTTTGCAGCATCAACATATTCTTCCCAAGAGGGATTATCATATCAGAACAACTTCTTCAATCAAGCAATCATCCATGTGATCTAATATCACCAAGATCTTCAAGATTTATCATGATGTAACATGTGTAGGAATTATGTATAAAAGGTCTCGACCATGACAAAATTCATTAGCAAAAAAATCTGCATGATCTATTCTTATCTCTGAATGATAAGACTTCCAACTCATCCATGTGTGAAAATAAAAGATACTCTTTAGCAAAAAGCAATCAGGGCTCATCCATAATCTCATCATAAGAAACCATGTATCAAGTCATCATCATTTGAGAAAGAAATAAGGAATAATCAGATACAATGCCATCAATGCAATCATTAGTTGTTAGACTGATGCTTCCCCTCTATGCTCCTATTCTTGAGCTATCTCACTGTTTTCCTTAACCAAAATGCATATGCTTCTGTATTCAACGAAAATCGCGTGTATACATGGCTTTAGTTCACTAAACTCGTGTATGGAAAGTGAAACACTGAAAATTTCCACAACTTCATCTCCCCCTGAATTTGTACCACCTGTACCTATCTTCTTCACATCAGATGCACGGTCAAAAATAAACATAACCAGAATTATCAAACCAATCATGGGAATCACCATACATTGCTCCCCCTGTGAGGATACATTACTAATCCCTAGAATGTATCTCACATTATTCCTGCAGTCCTTATGATAAGTAAGCTTTAGAAGTGGATGACTGCAGTAGGGTCAATATTCCCTACATTTCTGACCAGTCCTCCTTCTTTTTCCAGCTTTACTTGAAATTTCTTTTAGTGTGCTGAAAATTCTCCAATTTCTCAGATCTGTTCATCCTGCATTCTTTTTCTACATGTCCATACATGTTACAAGCATAAAATCTTGTGTGACCAGAAAAGTAAGCATAAGGATCATAATTTGTTGTTCGATTCTTCCTTCTATTGCAATCAGCTGCTTTATGACCATACTTGTTACATGAAAAATAATATCCCTTGAAGAAACCAGAGTACCTTTCTGTGTAGAATATGTTTGTATGTGACTGAACATTCCGCTTCTGCAATTGGCTGCAACATGCCCATAATTATGAAATTTAAATCATTCAACATTATTGATTAAAGGAGGGAATGATTCCTTTTGAGAGTTCATGATTGTTGGTTGACCTTTTGTTTCTTTCAACACTTCAGGTTTTGCATTGATATTCTTTGAATCTTTAGCACTTCCTTGTAAACTAGATTCTCCTTTAACAGTTTCATGAAAACCAAGACTAAATTTAACAGAGGGAGACGTTTGACTACTAAGAATATTGTCCAAAATCTTAGTACTATCTTGAAACCTCAAGAGTTTATCTTTTTCTTCTAATTTACCTTTCAAAATATTTACCTCAACCTCCAATCTTTGGCATTGCTTCTTCATACTTTCTTCGACCCTTCTTCCTTATTCTACTTGATCATTCAGTTTTAAAATCTCTTCCTTCAACCCATTTTCTTGTTCTTCAAATGCTTGTAGAAGTTCTTCATTCTTCTTATTTGTTTTTTCCGGATCTCCTTTGAGAGAGATGATTTCTGCTTCAAGTTCTTCATTCTTCTTATTTTATTTTTTCAGATCTTATTTTATAGAGATGATTTCTGCTTCAAGTCCTTTTTCTTCCAATGATTGTAGAATTTTCTCATTCTTATTATTTGATGCTTCGAGATTTGCTTTCAGAGAGATTATTTCTGCTTCAAGTCCTTCACTTCGATTGGTTACATTATCGTACAACCTTTTCAGTCTAGAGATCATATCTTTGTAGATAGATTCTCTCTTATTAAATAATCTTTGTTGATCTTTGAGCACTGCTTCTAGATCCATAGCATTACTTTCACTATCTTCACCATTGCATGCACAAGAGAATAAATCACAAGAGCAACAATCACTACCTGTTTCATCTTCTTCATTTTCTGCTACACATGTTTTCTAAGATATCTCCTTTCTTTGAGTATCCTTCTTCTTTTGCTTCTTTCCAAATGTGATAGATCTCCTTCAAGCGATCAAGCTCCTTCAGAAGGACCTGCTCTGATACCAATTGTTGGGAAAAATACTGAAAGGGGGGGGGGGGGTGAATCAGTATTTAGTGCAGGCTGAAATTTTTTTACTTTTTCTTTCTCTAAAACCCATATGCTACTTTAATAAACCCAATTCGCATATACACCTGGATATCCTCAATGAAACTCACGTATTAACAGAGATCTTATTATGTAGATAATTCTTTACTTAGATCATTGCATCATTTATTCATTAGATGTTTAGTAAGCAGTACACATGTGAAGTAAGAATAGAATAAATCATCACACATAAGAAACACACATGAACACCAGGATTTTAGGTGGAAACCCAATTTGGGAGAAAACCACCACTACCATCATCTTAGTCTTCAATATTTATTATAAAGAAAACATCTTACAACATTGTGCTGGCGTAAACTCATACCAGCACGTAGGCACCCACCTGTAGAAGGCTACAACCTTCTCTCATTTACCAGCCTCTCCTGGAAGGGAGCCACTACCCCCTGCTCTCGTTTACCGACCTCTCCTGAAAGGGAGCCACTACCCCCTGCACTCATTTACCAGCCTCTACTAGAAGGGAGCCACCTCCCCCTGCACTCGTTTACCAGCTACTACTGGAAGGGAGCTACAACCCCCTCACTGAAGGCTTCGACCCTCAGCACCATCATGGACCACGTTTCATCAATTTTCATACTGGATCCAACAGCTTCCATACAACATACCTTGTAGGCCACTTTTCATCATATTTTCAGACTGGACCCACTCCACGCATTTAAGCTCATCATATATCAAACTGAAACTTATAACCCCATCAATTCATTCATTGAATCATCAACCAATCAACCAACAACTTGATCTTCAATTAACATAATCAGCAACATATTCATTATTCAAACAACCCAGTTCTATATGAATACATCATTGACAGATAGCAGTAAAACAACAAAACTGATCAGATAGTTCATTCTACTTACTTCAGGAAACCCTATATTACATACGCGCTTTTACTTCACTGGACCTGCGTGTGTACGCAATTTTATGCACACCAACCCGCGTATACTTTTGTGCATTCTTCAGAAAAACCCTAACTGCCCATACGCGCTTTTCCTTAAGCAGACCCACGTATACATGCGCTTTTAATGAGGCAAACCTGCGTATAGATCTGTAACTTTTCAGGACTGTGCAGCTCTTCAGATCAGATAAACAATTCATATTTCATCCTTTACTTCAGAAATTATTTCGCCTCATCTCAGATCTAAACATTCCATAAACAGATCTAGAAAATACATATACATTTCAGATCTAGAGATTCTTCTTCATATTTTTCTTCATCCATCATTGTATTCATATGTGCATCATAGATTCAGATCTATCAATCAAGAACAGAGTTCATCCATGCAAATATTCCTTAGAGATATTTATTCATTAACAACCCTTACTCCTGCACACCTTGCACTATGATCTTCTTCTCCTTATATAGATTTAGCCTTTGTCAATACCATGAGTCAAAACCACTCAACTACTAATGGTATTCTAGGACGAGATCAAGTAGATATTCCAACGCTCAATACAATGGGCCAATACCATGGTAAATTCCCTTGGTTTTATGAATTTAGAGCGCAAATAGGCATACGTGACTTGGCATGTACTTTTCCGCGTGCATACGCTACTTCTCCTTAACAAACCCGCGTATGCGTTGTGACATGACTTATTTATCATTTCTCTGGCACTTTACTGGAATTCCTTTCTTCTGTTACTTTTGATTTGATCTGTAGATATATCATCTTTCCTTTTAACACATAGATACATCATCCTTACATATTTAACACATGGGTTGCTTATCATAGGCAACTCATCAAGTATTTTTCATCAAGGACAACTTCATCTGGTAGGTTTCCATCCAAAGACAACTCATCAAGTTAGTTTTCATCAAGGACAACTTCATCTAGTAGGTTGCCATAAAAAACAACACATTTCATTATATTTCCATCATCAAGTCAGTTTTCATCATGGACAACTTCATCTAGTAGGTTTCCATCAAAGACAACACATTGCATTATATTGCCATCAATCTTATTTCACCAAGTAGGTTGCCATCAAGGACAACACATGCCAACAATCTCCCCCTTTGGACTTGATGGCAACCATGATGGTGTTTGATCACCACAACAGATAGATACATTGAATATAACCATTATGCAAACACCATGATGCTCTCCCCCTATTAAAACACCATGTTACTCTCCCCCTTTGACATCAAGGGCAAAGGGCAGATGAAAACCAAAAAAAGGTTTTTCTCCTCATGTAGAATGAAGAGCTCTGTAGATATGATGTGCACTGAAGTTACCTTGCTCCCCCTGAGTTCATGCTGAATCTTCAAACATATTATTCAATGAAGTACATGACTCTATGACCTTTCCTATCACCAAGGACTCATACTTACAACAAATATCCAACCAAGTGGATTTACATATATGACTCAAGTACCCAACCAAGTGGGTTTACACATTTTGACTCAACTACCCAACCAAGTGGGTTTACAAATTTGAACAAGTCCTTACATGACTGAATATTACAATTTTACATCACAGGTATCATCATGACCTTTTAATCAAACTACAAATATGAATTTTTATAATCAAGACCAAGGAATCTCAAACATTAGATCAGATCACAGCAAATCAAGAGAATTCCAACAATGCATCCTTTCCACATGACCAATTCTCCCCCTTAGCTTGTGCATCCTGAACACTTTCAACAACAAATAATCAAGGCATCTTTATCAAGAAACATCAGAGAATGAAACAGAATTATGAGCACTGGAGCACCACCAGAGATACCAAACAATACTACAGCTGTGCTGAAGAATGCTGACCCAGAAGAATTTTGTCAGCAAATACCCATACGCAGTTTTATGTGTCTGAACTCGTGTATATACGTGACTGTCCTTCAGGAAATCCACGTATCCCATTTAATCTTCTGAAATTAAGTAGATCTGATCTTCTGCATGGCAGAGACTACTCCCAGCTTCTGTTTTAGATATCTGAATGCTTTCCTGGAATATAAGAGAGAAGAAAGATGGGACAATGTAGCTATGTTTTTCAACTGTCATCCAACAGTTGTAGCATAAGCACATTAGTAACCAAGCCTTCAGACTCTTTGCAGCATCAACATATTCTTCCCAAGAGGGATTATCATATCAGAACAACTTCTTCAATCAAGCAATCATCCATGTGATATAATATCACCAAGATCTTCAAGATTTATCATGATGTAACATGTGTAGGAATTATGTATAAAATGTCTCGACCGTGACAAAAGTCATTAGCAATAAACTCTGCATGATCGATTCTTATCGCTGAATCATAAGACTTCCAACTCATCCATGTGTGAAAACAAAATATACTCTTCAGCAAAAAGTAATCAGGGCTCATACATAATCTCATCATAAGAAACCATGTATCAAGTCATCATCATTTGAGCAATAACTAAGGAATAATCAGATACAATGCAATCAATGCAATCATTAGTTGTTAGACTGATGCTTCCCCTGAACTTGTGCTCCTGTTCTTGATCTATCTCACTGTTTTCCTTAACCAAAGGGCATACGCTTCTGTATTCAACGGAACTCGCGTGTATATGCAGCTTTAGTTCACTAAAATCACATATGGAAAGTTAAACACTGAAAATTTCCACAACTTCATCTCCCCCTGAATTTGTACCAGATGTACCTGTCTTCTTCACATCAGATGCAATGTCAGAAATAAACGTAACCAGAATTATCAAACAAATCATGGGAATCACCATACATTGCTCCACCTGTGATGATACATTACTAATCCCTATAATGTATCTCACATTATTCCTGCAGTCCTTATGATAAGTAAGCTTTAGAAGTGGATGACTGCAGTACGGTCAATATTCCCTACATTTCTCACTGTTCCTCCTTCTTTTTCCAGCTTTGCTTGAAATTTCTTTTAGTGTGCTGAAAATTCTCCAATTTCTCAGATCTGTTCATCCTGCATTCTTTTTCTACATGTCCATACTTGTTACAAGAATAACATCTTGTGTGACCCGAAAAGTAAGCATAAGGATCATAATGTGTTGTTCTATTCTTCCTTCTATTGCAATCAGCTGCTTTATGACCATACTTGTTACATGAAAAACAATATCCCTTGAAGAAACCATATTACCTTTCTTTGTTGAATCTGTTTGTATGTGACCGAAACATTCTGCTTCTACAATTGGCTGCAACATGCCCATAATTATGACATTTAAATCATTCAACATTATTGATCAAAGGAGGGAATGATTCCTTTTGAGAGTTCATGATTGTTGGTTGACCTTTTGTTTCTTTCAACACTTCAGGTTTTGCATTGATATTCTTTGAATCTTTAGCACTTCCTCGTGAACTAGATTTTCCTTTAACAGTTTCATGAAAACCAAGACCAAATTTAATAGAGGGAGATGTTTGACTACTAAGAATATTGTCCAGAATCTTAGTACTATCTTGAAACCTCAAGAGTTTATCTTTTTCTTCTAATTTACCTTTCAAAATATTTACCTCAACCTCCAATCTTTGGCATTGCTTCTTCATACTTTCTTCGACCCTTCTTCCTTATTCTACTTGATCATTCAGTTTTAAAATCTCTTCCTTCAACCCATTTTCTTGTTCTTCAAATGTTTGTAGAAGTTCTTCATTCTTCTTATTTGATTTTTCTGGATCTCCTTTGAGAGAGATGATTTCTGCTTCAAGTTATTCATTCTTCTTATTTGATTTCTTTAGATCTTCTTTGAGGGAGACGATTTCTGCTTCAAGTCATTTTTCTTCCAATGATTGTAGAAGTTCCTCATTCTTATTATTTGATGCTTCAATATTTTCTTTCAGAGAGATGATTTCTGCTTCAAGTCCTTCACTTCGATTGGTTACATTATCGTACAACCTTTTCAGTCTAGAGATCATATCTTTGTAGATAGATTCTCTCTTATTAAATAATCTTTGTTGATATTTGAGCACTGCTTCGAGATCCATAGCATTACTTTCACTGTCTTCACCATTGCATGCACAAGAGAATAAATCACAAGAGCAACAATCACTACCTGTTTCATCTTCTTCATTTTCTGCTGCACATGTTTTCTGAGATATCTCCTTTCTTTGAGTAGCCTTCTTCTTTTGCTTCTTTCCCATTGTGATGGATCTCCTTCAAGTGATCAAGATCCTTCAGAGGGACCTGCTCTCATACCAATTGTTGGGAAAAATACTGAGAGGGGGGAGGGGGGGGTGAATAAATATTTAGTGCAGACTGAAAACGTTTTACTTTTTCTTTCTCTGAAACCCATACGCTACTTTACTGAACCCAAGTCGCGTATACACGTGGGTATCCTCAATGAAAGTCGCGTATTACCAGAGATCTTATTATGCAGGTAATTATTTACTTAGATCATTGCATCATTTATTCATTAGATGTTTAGTAAGCAGTAAACATGTGCAGTAAGAATAGAATAAATCATCACACATGAACACCAGGATTTTAGGTGGAAACCTAATTCGGGAGAAAACCACCACTGCCTTCCTCTCAGTCTTCAATATTTATTATAAAGAAAACATCTTACAACATTGTGTTGGCGCAGACTCATACCAGCACGCAGACACCCACCTGCAGAAGGCTACAACCTTCTCTCATTTACCAGCCTCTCCTGGAAGGGAGCCACTACCCCCTGCTCTCATTTACCAGCCTCTCCTGGAAGGGAGCCACTACCCCCTGCACTCATTTACCAGCCTCTCCTAGAAGGGAGCCACTACCCCCTGCACTCGTTTACTAGCTACTACTGGAAGGGAGTTACAACCACGTCACTGAAGGCTTCGACCTTCAGCACCATCATGGACCACGTTTCATCAATTTTCATACTGGATCCAACAGCTTCCATACAACATACCTTGTAGGCCACTTTTCATCAGATTTTCAGGCTGGACCCACTCCACACATTTAAGCTCATCATATATCAAACTGAAACTTATAACCCCATCAATTCATTCATTGAATCATCGACCAATCAACCAACAACCTGATCTTCAATTAACATAATCAACAGCATATTCATTATTCAAACAACCCAGTTCTGTATGAATACATCATTGACAGATAGTAGTAAAATAGAAAAACTGATCAGATAGTTCATTCTACTTACTTCAGAAAACCCTAGATTACATACGCACTTTTACTTCACTGAACCTGCGTGTGTACGCTCTTTTATGCACACCAACCCGCATATACTTCTGTGCATTCTTCAGAAAAACCCTAACTTCCCATACGTGCTTTTCCTTAAGCAGACCCGTGTATACACATGCTTTTAGTGAGGCGAACCTGCATATAGATCTGTAAATTTTCAGGACTATGCAGCTCTTCAGATCAGATAAAAAATTCAGATTTCATCCTTTACTTCAGAAATTATTTCGCCTCATCTCAGATCTAAACATTCCATAAACAGATCTAGAAAATACATATACATTTCAGACCTAGAGATTCTTCTTCATCCATCATTGTATTCATAGGTGCATCATAGATTCAAATCTATCAATCAAGAACATAGTTCATCCATGCAGATATTCCTTAGAGAGATTTATTCATTAACAACCCTTACTCCTGCACACCTTGCACTATGATCTTCTTCTCCTTATATAGATTTAGCCTTTTTCAATACCATGAGTCAAAACCACTCAACTAATAATGGTATTCTAGGACGGGATCAAATAGATATTCCAGTGCTCAATACAATGGGCCAATACCATGGTAAATTCCCTTGGTTTTATGAATTTACAACGCAAATAGGCATACGCAACTTGGCACGTACTTTTCCATGTGCATACGCTACTTCTCCTTAACAAACCCGCGTATGCATTGTGACATGACTTATTTATCATTTCTCTAGCACTTTATTGGAATTCCTTTCTTCTGTTACTTCTGAGCTGATCTATAGATATATCATCCTTCATTTTAACACATAGATACATCATCCTTACATATTTAACACATGGGTTGCTTATCATAGGCAACTCATCAAGCAGTTTTCTTCAAGGAAAACTTCATCTAGTAGGTTGCCATCCAAAGCCAACTCATCAAGTCAGTTTTCATCAAGGACAACTTCATCTAATAGGTTGCCATCAAAGACAACACATTGCATTATATTGCCATCATCAAGTCAGTTTTCATCAAGGACAACTTCATCTAGTATGTTTCCATCAAAGACAACACATTGCATTATATTTCCATCAATCTTATTTCATCAAGTAGGTTTCCATGAAGGACAACACATGCCAACAATCTCCCCCTTTGGACTTGATGGAAACCATGATGGTGTTTGATCACCACAACAGACAGATACATTGAATATAACCATTATGGAAACACCATGATGCTCTCCCCCTATTCAAACACCATGTTACTCTCCCCCTTTGACATCAAGGGCAAAGGGAGGATGAAAACCAAAACAATGTTTTTCTCCTCATGTAGAAAGAAGAGCTCTGTAGATCTGATGTGCACTGAAGTTACCTTGCTCCCCCTGAGTTCATGTTGAATCCTCAAACATATTATTCAATGAAGTACATGACTCTATGACCTTTCCTATCACCAAGGAATCATACTTACAGCAAAGATCCAACCAAGTGGATTTACATATATGACTCAAGTACCCAACCAAGTGGGTTTACAAATTTGAAGAAGTCCTTACATGACTGAATATTACAATTTTACATCATATGTCTCATCATGAACTTTTCATAAAATTACAAATATGACTTTTTATAATCAAGAACAAGGAATCTCAAACATGAGATCAGATCACAGCAAATCAAGAGAATGCCAACAATGCATCCTTTCCACATGACCAATGCTCCCCCTTAGCTTGTGCATCCTGAACACTTTCAACAGAAAATCATCAAGGCATCTTTATCAAGAAACATCAGAGAATGAAATAGAATTATGAGCATTGGAGCACCACCAGAGATACCAAACAGTACTACAGCTGTGCTGAAGAATGCTGACCCAGAAGAATTTTGTCAACAAATACCCATACGCGGTTTTATGTGTCTGAACTCGCGTATACACGCGACTGTCCTTCAGGAAATCCGCGTATCCCATTTAATCTTCTGAAATTAAGTAGATCTCTTCTTCTGCATGGCAGAGACTACTCCCAGCTTCTGTTTGAGATATCCGAATGCTTTCCTGGAATATATGAGAGAAGAAAGATGGGACAATGTAGCTATGTTTTTCAAGTGTCATCCAACAGTTGTAGCATAAGCACATTAGTAACCAAGCCTTCAGACTCTTTGCAGCATCAGCATATTCTTCCCAAGAGGGATTATCATATCAGAACAACTTCTTCAATCAAGCAATCATCCATGTGATCTAATATCACCAAGATCTTCAAGATTTATCATGATGTAACATGTGTAGGAATTATGTATAAAAGGTCTCGACCGTGACAAAAGTCATTAGCAACAAACTCTGCATGATCTATTCTTATCTCTGAATCTAAGACTTCCAACTCATCCATGTATGAAAACAAAAGATACTCTTCAGCAAAAGGCAATCAGGGCTCATCCATAATCTCATCATAAGAAACCATGTATCAAGCCATCATCATTTGAGCAAGAACTAAGGAATAATCAGATACAATGCCATCAATGCAATCATTAGTTGTTAGACTGATGCTTCCCCTGAACCTGTGCTCCTGTTCTTGAGCTATCTCATTGTTTTCCTTAACCAAAAGGCATACGCTTCTATATTCAACAGAACTCACGTGTATACGCGACTTTAGTTCACTAAACTTGTGTATAGAAAGTGAAACACTGAAAATTTCCAAAACTTCATCTCCCCCTGAATTTGTACCACCTGTACCTGTCTTCTTCACATCAGATGCACTGTCAAAAATAAACATAAGCAGAATTATCAAACCAATCATGGGAATCACCATACATTGCTCCCCCTGTGATGATACATTACTAATCCCTATAATGTATCTCACATTATTACTGCAGTCCTTATGATAAGTAAGCTTTAGAAGCGGATGACTGCAGTAGGGTCAATATTACCTACATTTCTGACCGGTCCTCCTTCTTTTTCCAGCTTTGCTTGAAATTTCTTTTAGTGTGCTGAAAATTCTCCAATTTCTCAGATCTGTTCATCCTGCATTCTTTTTCTACATGTCCATACTTGTTACAAGCATAAAATCTTGTGTCACTAGAAAAGTAAGCATAAGGATCATAATGTGTTGTTCTATTCTTCCTTCTATTGCAATCAGCTGCTTTATGACCATACTTGTTACATGAAAAACAATATCCCTTGAAGAAACCAGAGTACCTTTCTGTGTAGAATCTGTTTGTATGTGACTGAAACATTATGATTTTGCAATTGGCTACAACATGCCCATAATTATGACATTTAAATCATTCAACATTATTGATCAAAGGAGGGAATGATTCCTTTTTAGAGTTCATGATTGTTGGTTGACCTTTTGTTTCTTTCAACATTTCAGGTTTTGCATTGTTATTCTTTGAATCTTTAGCACTTCCTTGTGAACTAGATTCTCCTTTAATAGTTTCATGAAAACCAAGACTAAATTTAATAGAGGGAGACCTTTGACTACTAAGAATATTGTCCAGAATCTTAGTACTATCTTGAAACCTCAAGAGTTTATCTTTTTCTTCTAATTTACCTTTCAAAATATTTACCTCAACCTCCAATCTTTGGCATTGCTTCTTCATACTTTCTTCGACCCTTCTTCCTTCTTCTACTTGATCATTTAGTTTTAAAATATCTTCCTTCAACCCATTTTCTTGTTCTTCAAATGCTTGTATAAGTTCTTCATTCTTCTTATTTGATTTTTCCGGATCTCCTTTGAGAGAGATGATTTCTGCTTCAAGTTCTTCATTCTTCTTATTTGATTTTTTCAGATCTTCTCTAATGGAGACGATTTCTGCTTCAAGTCATTTTTCTTCCAATGATTGTAGAATTTCCTGATTCTTATTGTTTGATGCTTCGATATTTTCTTTCAGAGAGATGATTTCTACTTCAAGTCCTTCACTTCGATTGGTTACATTATCGTACAACCTTTTCAGTCTAGAGATCATATCTTTGTAGATAGATTCTCTCTTATTAAATAATATTTGTTGATATTTGAGCACTGCTTCTAGATCCATAGCATTACTTTCACTATCTTCACCATCGCATTCACAAGAGAATAAATCACAAGAGCAACAATCACTACCTGTTTCATCTTCTTCATTTTCCGCTGCACATGTTTTCTGAGATATCTCCTTTCTTTAAGTAGCCTTCTTCTTTTGCTTCTTTCCCATTGTGACGGATCTCCTTCAAGCGATCAAGCTCCTTCAGAAGGACCTGCTCTAATACCAATTGTTGGGAAAAATACTGAGAGGGGGTGGTGAATGGGTATTTAGTACGAGGCCAAAATTTTTACTTTTTCTTTCTCTAAAACCCATACGCTACTTTACTGAACCCAAGTCGCATATACACGCGGATATCCTAAATGAAACTCCCGTATTACCAGAGATCTTATTATGCAGATAATTCTTTACTTAGATCATTGCATCATTTATTCATTATATGTTTAGTAAGGAGTAAACATGTGCAGTAAGAACAGAATAAATCATCACACATAAGCAAAACACATGAACACCAAGATTTTAGGTGGAAACCTAATTCGGGAGAAAACCACCACTGCCGTCATCTCAGTATTCAATATTTATTATAAAGAAAACATCTTACAACATTGTGCTGGCGCAGACTCATACCAGTACACAGGCACCCACCTGCAGAAGGCTACAACCTTCTCTCGTTTACCAGCCTCTCTTGGAAGGGAGCCACTACCCCCTGCACTCATTTACCAGCTACTACTGGAAGGGAGCTACAACCCTCTCACTGAAGGCTTCGACCCTCAGCACCATCATGGACCACGTTTCATCAATTTTCATACTGGATCCAACAGCTTCCATACAACATACCTTGTATGCTACTTTTCATCATATTTTCAGACTGGACCCACTCCACGCATTTAAGCTCATCATATATCAAACTGAAACTTATAACCCCATCAATTAATTCATTAAATCATCAACCAATCAACCAACAACTTGATCTTCAATTAACATAATCAGCAGCATATTCATTATTCAAACAACCCAGTTCTGTATGAATACATCATTGACAGATAACAGTAAAACAACAAAACTGATTAGATAGTTCATTCTACTTACTTCAGAAAACCCTAGATTACATACGCGCTTTTACTTCACTGAACCTGCGTGTTTACGCTCTTTTATGCACACCAACCCGCGTATACTTCTGTGCGTTCTTTAGAAAAACCCTAACTGCCCATACGCGCTTTTCCTTAAGCAGACCCGCGTATACACACGCTTTTAATGAGGCGAACCTGCGTATAGATCTGTAAATTTTTAGGACTGTGCAGCTCTTCAGATCAGATAAACAATTCAGATTTCATCCTTTACTTTAGAAATTATTTCGCCTCATCTCATATCTAAACATTCCATAAACAAATCTAGAAAATACATATAAATTTCAGATCTAGAGATTCTTCTTCATCTTTTTCTTCATCCATCATTGTATTCATAGGTGCATCATAGATTCAGATCTATCAATCAAGAACAGAGTTCATCCATGCAGATATTCCTTAGAGATATTTATTCATTAACAACCCTTACTCCTGCACACCTTACACTATGATCTTCTTCTCCTTATATAGATTTAGCCTTTGTCAATACCATGAGTCAAAACCACTCAACTACTAATGGTATTCTAGGACGGGATCAAATAGATATTCCAGCGCTCAATACAATGGGCCAATACCATGGTAAATTCCCTTGGTTTTATGAATTTAGAGCACAAATAGGCATACGCAACTTGGCACGTACTTTTCCGCGTGCATACACTACTTCTCCTTAACAAACCCGCGTATGCGTTGTGACATGACTTATTTATCATTTCTCTGGCACTTTATTGGAATTCCTTTCTTCTGTTACTTCTAAGCTGATCTGTAGATATATCATCCTTCCTTTTAACACATAGATACATCAGCCTTACATATTTAACACATGGGTTGCTTATCATAGGGAACTCATCAAGCAGTTTTCATCAAGGACAACTTCATCTAGTAGTTTTCCATCCAAAGACAACTCATCAAGTCAGTTTTCATCAAGGAAAACTTCATCTAGTAGGTTGCCATCAAAGACAACACATTGCATTATATTGCCATCATCAAGTCAGTTTTCATCAAGGACAACTTCATCTAGTAGGTTGCCATCAAAGACAACACATTGCATTATATTGCCATCAATCTTATTTCATCAAGTAGGTTGCCATCAACGAAAACACATGCCAAA
>JAXQQM020061315.1:0-46931 GCA_034641835.2 Pinus albicaulis
TTGGTGGCCACTCGCCTATTCCACTTGGGCCCCCACCATTGTCTCTTTCAGTTTTTCAGTTTCGGCATAACTTACTATTTTTAGTAGTTTTTCGGGTCCTGAACTTCCGGAGCCGTTTTGAGGCCCTAAACGACGTTTTTTGGGCATCGCGCCTCCAGCGAATATTATTCCATTCCGGATATCATTCCGTTTCATAATGATATTCATGGCGAAAGTTGCAGTCCTCAGATAGAGCTTTCTATGATGTATCATGTGCGTCAAACAGAGATAGTATGCCAAAGTTACGTCCCTGGGAAGTTGAAACACCAATTTACCCAAACGGGGCCCATAGTTTTGGCGCTTCATCTCCTAGGGTTAGGTTTTTGGATGTTTAGAGTTCTCCATTGTTTCTCAATAATAAATAGGCCCTTGAGCCTCATTGTAACTCGGTTCAGAGGCCTGTAGCCGCCACATCTCTTCTCATAGATAGCTACCAGCGCCCTAGCTAGTTTTATTTCCATTCTGTCTGTAAGCAAATTTCAGTTCTTTGATATTAATGAAATGAAGTGTTATTTCAGCTGCATCTCTGTATTTATGGTTATGTGTTTATTCTGTTGCGTTCCTGCATAAATCCGGATCAGTGGTATCAGAGCGGTCTGCTTTTTCTAGATCCTTCTTTGCATGTCCCCAACGAGGTCGGGGTATAAGGAGTTAGGGCTCGATCTAGTGGAACCTTTGCAAGATCAACCTGGTAAACCCCGACGGATGCCCATGGGGGACGAAAATAAAGATGAGGGAGTCGGAGATCCTATCAAAATATTGCTCGAGGAGGCCCTCGAAAAAAAAAGGAACGTGATGATGGATAACTTTGCCCAGATCCTTCAGCAGCCTTGCCGTGTTTTATACGCATCAGCTGACCACTCGGAGGTGCGACTCTCGCTTTTAAGGTACAAGTAAATTTTGAACTTCCCATATTTGAGGGTCAAATAGATGCAGATGCCATAGATATATGGTTGAATCTATTAGAAAGATATTTCTCTGTTCATGACTTTCATGTGGGAGAAGATTATTTTGCCTCTGAAAGCTACCCCCCATGTTAAGGAGGCGGTGGAAACCCACTGTGAGAAAAAGGACGAGACAGAACCCTCTCTGTTCTTGACCATACCCACTTGGAATTCTTTTCGAGACGCCATCAAGGAACAATACTACCTCGTGGGGAGCTATGAGGAGAATTACATACAGTGGACCATGCTGCGACAACAAAGGGATCAAAATGTGCATGAGCTGACGAATCTGTTCCATACCCTACGCACCAAGTTGGGTATTAAAGATTCAGAGAAACATCTAGTGCTAAAGTATCGTAGTTGTCTACATAGATACATTTAGGAGGAAATGGAGTTCCTTGACATCTCCTCGCTTGGTACTGCATACCGGTCCATACTGTTATCTTTGCCAAGATTGAGCATAAATTCAAACGAAGACACGATAATTTGGATGCCGAATCAAAAGCAAGGGAAAGGTGCTTCCAAACCGCAGAACAAAGGATAGAGCCAAGGCATGGCGACTAAAGACAACCCCTCAAAGCCACAAGAAAAGAACAGCACTGCAAAGCCAAAGAAGGACACGGGAAAGTGGTGTGAGTTCCATAAGAGCTCCACTCACAACACAAGTGAGTGGGGCCAAGTAGTCGTAGTGGCCGAGATGAGGCTCTCGTCGGATGCATGTTCCGACTCGAGTCAGGCACCCGAAGAATGAAAAAAGGAAACATATTATTGATGCGGAGCCCAATGCCACTATTGCCACTGTGAAGATCCAGAAGGAGGAATCAGAATATCGAGAGGAGGATCATCTCTTCCACTCCGAGATGTGGGTAAAGGGTTCCCTGTACGGTTCATTGTCGGCTTGATAGGGCAAAGAACCTCATTTCCAGCGAAGCCGTGGCGGTTGGGCTTTCCGACCACAACTCACCCACATCCATACACCATCGGGTGGCTTCACTAAGGGCGAGATCTCCGCGTCAGCCAGCAGTGCCGCCTTCCCTATAGCATCAAGCCCTTCACGGATGAGGTATTATGTGACGTTGCTCCTATTGATGTTTCTGATGTATTATTAGGAAAACCATACTTGTGGAAGCGTCATGCTGTGTATGAGTCTCGACCTCGTGCTATTATTATTACTTTGGGAAATAAGTTGTACAGGATACCAGAGGTACCACCTCCTACGACTATCTCTTTGGTTACTGCAAAACAATGTAGTAAGCTCATTTCCCAAACCCGGAAATTCGTTTTCCTGATGATCCGCCCCCAGGGCAAGAAGAAGACTGTGGCCACGACCTCCAGACAGGGCCCCTCTGCACGACAACAACAAATGGATAAGGTCGTGGAGGAGTACGTGGACATCTTCACCTCACCCACAGGGGTTCCTCTGCACTGCCAGGTCAAGCACCCGATTGATCTGACCCCAGGTGCGCCACTACCCAATGGACCGATCTATCGACGCTCTGTTCTGGAAAATGATGAAATCAAGAGGCAGATTCAGGAGCTGTTGCAGAAAGGTCACATCGGACCAAGTTCATCGCCCTGTGGGAGCCCGATCGTGTTGGTACAGAAGAAGGATGGGACGTGGAGACTCTGTATTGACTATCGGGCGCTGAACAAGATCACTGTCCGGAATAGGTACCCAATCCCACGGATTGATGACCTTCTGGACCAACTAAAAGGTGCAAAATATTTCAGCAAGATTGACCTGAAGTCTGGGTATCACCAGGTACCAATTGAACCCTCTGATGTGTGGAAGACTGCCTTCAAAGCCAAGGAAGGCCTTTTTGAATGGCTAGTCATGCCTTTCGGGTTGACGAATGCTTCCGCAACCTTCATGAGGATGATGGACGACATCTTGCGGCCATTCACCAACTCATTTGTAGTGGTGTACTTGGATGACATTCTGATCTTCAGCAAGACTTGGGAAGAGCACCTTCACCACATCCGACAAATCCTCCAAACACTGCGGCAACACAAGTTGTGTGCCAATTTGGAGAAGTGCACGTTTGGCATGACCCAGGTTCAATATCTGGGATACATTATTGATGAAAGGGGGGTGCATGTGGATCCAGCCAAGATCCAAGTCATTCGGGATTGGCCAGCCCCGACTACTATAACAGAGCTTCGCAGCTTTCTGGGTCTTGCTAATTTCTACCGTAGATTCGTGTTGGGATTCTCTCATATCACTTGGCCCTTGAGTCAAGTCACCAAAGGAGGAGAGAGAGAAAAATTCTTTTGGTCGGAACCTCAACAGAAGGCGTTCAAAGAATTGAAAAATCGCCTATGTTCTGCCCCAGTGCTCACCTTACCAGACTTGCAGCAGCCGTTTGAGATCGAGACAGATGCCTCTGACTATGCTATTGGGGCAGTTCTTACTCAACAGGGACATCCAGTGGCATATCACGGTGAGACATTGTCTGAGACAGTTCGCAAGTATCCCACCTATGACAAAGAAATGTATTCCATTGTGCAAGCCTGTCGACAATGGAAGCATTACATTTTGGGGAAGGAAACAATCATCCACACAAACCACTGGCCCCTGCAGTTCATACAGACACAAGGGAAGTTGCAAAATGATCGCCATCAGAAGTGGTCCACATATCTGCAACAGTTTCATTTGAACATTAAGTACCAGAAGGGTAGCACCAATAATGTTGCAGACTGCCTCAGCCGACCACTGATCATGGCGCTCACCACCGTGCTCAACTCTTGTGGGCACAAGACTTCTGATTGGCCGCTTCTCTATGAGAGTGACCCAGAATTCGGCCACACTTACAAGGCGCTCTTGGGGGGTACACAAGTTCCAAATTTTCACCTCCAAGATGCACTTTTATGTCACCTGGGACACCTTTTTGTTCCTTCAAGCGAGCGTGCCAAGATGATATGGGAAGCACACTACAGTCGAGTCGCTGGGCATTTCGGGGTCGAGAAAATAGTGGCAAGACTACAGAAGTATTTCTATTGGCCGAACCTTCGAAAGGATGTCAAGAAGCACATTAGATCCTGCACTACTTGTGCCATTGTCAAATTGACCCAAGAAGCAAGGCCTATATACTCCACTACCTACCCCTTGTCGACCTTGGGAATCCATCTCCATGGATTACATGTCGGGCCTGCCTTCTACTAAGAATGGAAATGACTGTGTTTTCGTGGTCGTTGATAGATTCTCGAAGATGGCCATCATGGCGGCCTGTAAGAAGAATATCACAGCAGAAGCCACTGCTAAACTCTTCTTTGAACGAGTGTGGGTGCACTTTGGGATCCCACGGTCTATCATATCAGATCGAGATAGCAGGTTCCTCAGCACATTTTGGTCCAGCCTCTGGTCGATGTTGGATACCAAGCTCACCAAGTCCACAGCTTTCCATCCCCAAACAGATGGCCAAATAGAGGTCGTCAACAGAATGATTGTACACATTCTGCGCATGTACAATTCAAAGCATCCACGCACATGGGACGAGAGCCTCCCCTATGTACAACATAGTTATAATCAGGCTCTCCACAGTTCAATCGACCATAGCCCCTTTCAGGTGGGCTTGGGATTCCAGCCACTATGTCCCATTGACGTAGCCATGCCATTTGCAGCTGCTCAGGCCATTCAGCTCATGTCCAGTCTGAAGTTGACAAAGCAAGTAGCTTCATCGAGCGCATTCAACACATCCGCCAACAGGTTCATGATATATTGGACAGAGCCAATGCGAAGTACAAGCAGCGCCATGATCAACATCGGGTGCCGCACAACTTCCAGGTGGGCGACAAAGTATGGCTACATTTGCAGAAGGAGCGCCTCACTGGACCCCACCGCAAGCTTCACCCGCTCCGATACAGGCCGTACACAGTCACCAAGGCTGTAGGGAACAATGCCTTTGAGCTTAGTATTCCACCATTCCTTGGTTTGCACCCATTCTTCAATGTGGATCGCCTTCATCCTTACTTCCCACCTCTACTGGACACCTCAGACATTGCAGAACAACTCACACCAACAGAGTTAAACCCAGACTGCATGGAACAGGCCACCACAGATTGTATCATGGACATGCAACTCAAGAACACTCGCCAACAGAAGATCCAACTGTATCAGGTTGTCAAAGCTGGCCAACTCCTGCACCAAGGAAAGTGGTTCACCAGGGACCAAGTTCAGCAGAAATTTCCTCATCTCATGGAGGAACTTAACGCAATGGGGACTATTGCTTCCTAAGGGGGGAGGAATGATCCAGGTGGATATTGGTGGCCACCCGCCTATTCCACTTGGGTCCCCACCATTGTCTCTTTCAGTTTTTCAGTTTCGGCATAACTTACTATTTTTAGCAGTTTTTCGGGTCCTGAACTTCTGGAGCCGTTTTGAGGCCCTAAACGACATTTTTTGGGCATCGCGCCTCCAACGAATATCATTCCGTTCTGGATATCATTTCATTCTGGAATGATATTCGTGGTGAAAGTTGTATTCCTCAGATAGAGCTTTCTAATGATGTATCATGTGCATCAAACGGAGATAGTATGCCAAAGTTACGTCCCTGGGAATTTGAAACACCAATTTACCCAAACGGGGCCCATAGTTTTTGCGCTTCATCTCCTAGGGTTAGGTTTTTGGATGTTTAGGGTTCTCTATTGTTTCTCAATAATAAATAGGCCCTCGAGCCTCATTGTAACTCAGTTCAGAGGCCTGTAGCCGCCACATCTCTTCTCAGAGATAGCTACCAGCACCTAGCTAGTTTTATTTCCATTCTGTCTGTAAGCAAATTTCAGTTCTTTGATATTAATGAAATGAAGTGTTATTTCCGCTGCATCTCTGTATTTTTGGTTATATGTTTATTCTGTTGTGTTCCTGCATAAATCTGGATCATCTAGACGATGAGGATCTTCTCGGAATTTGGTTTAGGGTTTTCGTTTACTCGTTTGGTTTTTGTTTGAGACTGTCTTTTAACTCCGAGGTCTCTGCTGAGAGTTTTCTTTCCAGCTCTGAAATTTCATTCCTTTCCGTAGGTATGAGAACTCCCTCTATTTCATAGAGAATGAGCTTGTTAGTCTCATTACCAACTCAGGAAAAAGACTATATCAGGAAAAAGAGTGTATAAGTGTGCAATCAAGCAGTGAGAAAGATCTCGTGGAGGAATATCCTTTGCATAGTGTCCGCCCCAGCGTGCCAATATATTTTGTATGATTTGTGAGGTATCAGAAGTGGTACCCTTGAAGATAGATTGATTTCGCGCCATCCAGATATTCGAAGTGAATAGAAGAGGAATTTTAATATATTTTATGCCCTGAGCCTTCCACCAGATAATACATTCCTCTAGCTGAGTGAATTGTCTCTTCTCAACCTGTAGTGTGTGAAATGTGAAAATTCTACTACAGTGTATTGGTTTATTTCCTCCTACTTAATTAATTTATACAAGCTATTTCCAGAAATTAGATTCAGAAAATACTGAAAATAAACACAACTACAACCTACACATGCAGATCATTTACTAAATAATTCACTCATGCAACAAAGTGACACATGGATTTTTGGACATAAGTCCCAGGAAAAACCCAAAGCGGGAAAACCGGTCCAGTAGATATGAGGGTTTATTATTAAGTAGTTCTGAGTACAGCAAACCTTGGTTCCAACCTTGGAAAACCCGACAGAGAATAAAACATATCAAATTTGTAGCTAACCTGAAGATCTAGTGCCAAATATCTGATTGATCCACACCTTCAACCGGGATTTATAGGACTCATCCCAGATCTGACCCTAGAAACCCTAAGCGTTGCTTCTCAAGCTCCAACGTTGCCCTGGAGGGACTGTGTCAGCCTCTGCGTGGCTCTAGGAGGGTTTGCATCACCCCTAGAGCGTCTATGCTGCCCCTGCGCTGCCTCTTCTTGGCTAGCGTTAGCCCAACGTGGCCCTAGTTGCCTCTGTGTTTGTAGAAATTTGCTGAATAATGAATATTTATCCACCGAGATTAACCTGATCATACACAAATTTTATTTTCTGCACAACACATAATCTCTTCTACAAATTAATCATCACATGCGGAAAATAAAACAAGCGGCATAACATCAATTCACACACATAGAACGCAGCATGTATGGGGAAAGCTTATAGCTGAAAACCCCCAGATATATGTATCATATAATGGATGAGAAACATGTAAATTTACACAATAAAATACTCCTCACAAGTACTCAGTACTGTCTCCAAAAGCTACACACAAAACTAGCTCAGTTTGAACCGATCACGGGTTCAAAACTCCTCCACTAGCTGCCTGCCTCTACTGCGCAATCCAAAAGGAGGGAATAGGCTGAACCAATTCGAATTCCTCTTTCTTGAACAGCGCAATCATCATTGGCATACTCATCCCACTGATTGTGCAAATCTCATGCACAACTAATGTACAACTGCCGGCTCTTTCACCTATCTCTTGCACTAGTCTGCACTGAACTGTACATGCACCGAGTTAACTGATGTGTTCTTTTAGTTGAATAATGAGTTAATAATTAGTGAATTAAATAATATTTAATTCACATCACTCATCTCTAGTGTAATAGAAGTTAAACTAATTACAACTAGTTCAACTAGTTAACTGGAACACCATCTCCATCAACTCCTCAATCAACTCCACCAAAAACTCTGCCACATGAGTCTAACTGAAGTCAACCATGCAATAGCTCAACTAACCCATAGGAAATTCGAATTTCCTTCTTCCAGCTGCATGTGCCACATCTGTAGCTCGAACTGAAGTGCTCCAAGAGGATAAGATAAAGTTTATAGTCCAAATATTATTAAGGGCTAATAATATTTGACTGTTCTACTTTTAGACAGGCAGTCTAAAAATAGACTTCGACCTGTATGTCTAAAAATAGATGTCCATCTATTTTTACCAACTTGACCAATCATCCAAGAATAGCATCCTACAACTCCTAGACCATACTCCATATGTCTAAAAATAGACTTTTCGACAAAAATCACATGTGTGGTCCCCACCTAGTTTAGGTGATCACTTTCCAACTACGATCAGGAAAGATGTTTCGGGAGGCCTCCTTCACTGTTTCTTGTTGCCATTTTCAACAGTGTTGTCTCTGTGTTGCCTCTGTGTTGTCTCTGCACTGCCCCTACTACTCTGCGTGGCTCTAAAGCCTCTCTGCATTGTCCTTGAGATGCTCCTCTTGCCTCTTGCTGTCTCTTGGCCCTGGAATCATAACATTCCCTTGGCCAATACTACCCCTCACTGCAGGAAATTCCTCCAGAAATTATTAGCAAACCCGCCCTAGAATTCCAGATCTATCCCTCGGTTCTACCAAAATTGTGTGTCCTCAAATGACCCTCAAGCCTTTCTCTTATACTTTTTCATTGAACCCTTCAACGGCCGAGATTAAATCATCCACAACGGTTGAGATTAAAAGACTTCTTGATCCATGTGACTTCAGACAATTTCAGCACATGTGTTAATTAATTCACTTTAATTATCTTATTTTCCTAAGTTAGACTTAGAAAATCCATTAAAAATAATTAATTATTTGAATAACTTGAACATAACTTGAAATTTCTCAAATCCATTTCTAGGTCTTGTAGATCAAGTGTACTCTAGTCCCTTCACAAAATTTGGGACCTAGAGCACAATTGATGCTACCCCAAATACACAAAATCTCAACTCTCCCTCTTAGCATCCGAAGTGTGCTCTAGCAATACATCACACCATGTATCACAAGATCTTGAGTAATGGATCTGTGTTGTTGATGCTTGGCCTGCTGCCCTCCATATACTGCATTTCTGCTCTCTGTACTACTGCCCATGCCACTGCCACTCACATTGCCACATATGTAATGCAGATCCCTCTCAAATTGTTGCATCATGATGCCCATAGCACTGCCACTGCTAATTTTTGCATTGCAACTCAGTTCCTGAGAAGTAAGAAATTGAAAGACTATGCCCAATTGTTTGACAGACAATTCAGGTTTCCCTCCACTAATGAAGCTCCCTTGATGTTGAATCACGTTGTCCCCCTAGAGACATTGTCATGCTACAACACTGCACTGCGCGAGCCCAACTTCTTTGCACTGTTGAAGTCCTATCAGCCTCTCTGCGCTACTGCCTCCACACTGTTGCTGCCTCTGCATTACACTTCTCCCTCTTCAGCTTTTCAGCTCCCTCTTTCTCTTCAATGTGGTCATCTGCAACCATCTCTCGACTCATCCCGCTACCATCTTATGGCTCCCGTAGCTCGTATGTGATCCAAGAGTAAGGCTGACTCAAGGATCCCACCATTCTGTCTATGGATACTCTATATATCCATTTCACCCCACCTCTTCTCTCAAGGTGCATGAGCACTCATGGTTGCATCATCATCAGAGCCATAGTCATTTGCTATTGCTGCCTTGGAATCAGAAGCTCCTTTTTCCTTCTTCATAGGACAACTATTGGTGAAATGACCAAGATCACCACAGTTAAAGCACCAGACCTTGGAGAGGTCCTTCTTCTTCTTCCCTTTCTTATTTTCCATTGATGCAAGGGATGAATCCTCCTCCTCTTCTTTCTTCACTTTGGATGATCCACTTCCCCCACTCTTGGACTCCTTCTTTGATCCAGGTGGAATAATCAGGTACAGGTACAAGTGGCCTAAGTAAAAGGCTCAAAAATCAAAGTGTTCGGATTGTTATCGAACTAGCTTCATGTTGTAGACCTCGTAATTCTGAATCCAATGGCGCATACGGCACTCAATTCCGAGTCCGTATGAAGAAGTTATAAGCGGTCAAAGTTCCAGGTTGACTAAGTGACTGGGCAGCCTTAAAGAGGACACAAATTGGACTTTTTCCGGCCACCGGATTCCGGCAAGCTCAGACCAAATTCCGGGCGAAATTGTGGCCTGTTTAAAATGACTCCTACGGTCAAATTTCGGATTTTTTAAAATGTCTGTTTTGTTTTATATTAAACAAAAATTATTTAAAAAAAGGGGTGGCAGGCCACCAGCCCCGCCACCCCACTCAACCATATGTCACAACATTCAAAAACAAACATAATATTTATGGGTCGGCGGGCCATTACCCCCGCCGGACCCCACGGGAACCAACCATCGTTTATATATATAATATATATTACGGTTATGTAACACGGCCAACACTATTATTTGTTTGAACCGTGGGTTGTTGGGCGGGCCAGACCCCCCCCATTTAATTATTCGTTGGGTTAAAAACAAATGCGGTTTTTTTTTTAAAAAAAGCACTGTCGTACCATTTTTGGAGGGGCGGGATTTGACCCCCCGACCTCTCCTCAACCAATTCCATTTTTTAACCAACGTGCCAACAGTGTGACTTGTAAAGTCCGCCCACGAAAATGTATTTAAACTCGTCTTTTTACAGTGTGCCAAGGCCATGGAGGAGTGGGAGAGCGTGCACGCAGTCTGAGGTTTTAATATTTTTTTAATGCAGGTCATGTGGAACCATGAGCCCAGAAAGAGGCAGGCGGAACCCTGATTGAGGCTCAATTTTCAGGAGGGCAAAATTTTGACTTTGTCCAAATGGGACAAATTTTATGTCGTTTCAGCACTACTCAGCGCCACGAGTCTGATGGCGTGCTCAGTTTCTGCATCTGAGTTTTCGATTTTCTAGCCACTTTTGGAAATGGACTATGCCGGTGTCAGATTTGCACACGTGAGCAGTCGTTTTCCACTTTCTCGACGCCACAAGATTGATGGTGTTTTCAGATTTTGCCGCAGAGCAGTTCAGCCTTCAGCAAATGGCAGCACGAGGTATATGATGTGTATTCCATGTACTTCTTTATTTATTTCTCGTTGAGATGCATTATGTCTTGCAGATCCCGGTTGATACATGAGTCGTGGGATCTTGCTTTATGTTGCTTTGATGTACTTTCAGCTATGGATTTGTGTCATGTATGAGCCCCTTTTATGCCACATTGGCAGGATGCTCTTATTTGCGATGTGTATTGTTGAGATCCCTTGTTTGCCAGGATTGGCGGGGTACTCTTATTTGCTACATGTCAGCTATGGACATACTGATAGGATTCTTTCTTTATGTATGAGAGTTCCGCAGTGGAACATCTCTTAAAGAAGTCAAGCCACTCCTGCGTGAGGGCAATTTTTCCTTGTATGTCATAGGAAAGCACATCCATGTACATCTCTTCTTACAACACATAATGCAGCTGCCGACACCATCTTGACACCGAGGCCCGGAGATGTAGTCCCTCCTGGACGAAATCCGTCATCAAACGACGTGTTCTTATGATTGTTGATCTTGTTCATTTATGTTCCTCTTATTTTCAGCTACAATCGTTCATTTCAGTTCTTTAACGTCTTTAATTAAATGCAATTCTATTTATCAGCTGAATTAAAAGGTCTTGGTTAAGGGGTATCAAGATTTTACCCTGGATCATTCTTGGTTATGCTCTTGATCTCCTCTTGGCGGAGAATAGCCCACATATTTTCCCATGATGGTAATGTTGCCCCTCCCAGAATGCTCTCGAGAAACATTTCCCATTCTTCAAAGACAACATTCAGGGTCGTCCTCACTAGGAGCCCTTCATCTGGATTAACACCCATGCCAATCAGATGATCACGGATAGCTTGAAGTCTGAAGAGGAATGGATATATCTCTTCACCCTTCATCATCTGGAACATCTGCATCTGATTCTCAAGAAGCATTATTCTTTTCACAGAGCCTCCTTGGTACATCACTTCCAAAGCTGACCACATGTTATGTGTTGTATTCTTATCAATAACATGAGGAATCATGTGGTCCTTGACTCCGTCTATGATCAACCACTTTGTCCGCACTTGATCTTCTTGATACTTCTTGAGTGGATTTGCATCGTTTGGTACAGCAAGTGTCTTCTCTGCATGATCTTTGAGACCATACTCTTCCAGAACTGAGAGGATTTTGGTCTTCCAAATAACATAATTTGACATGACATCCAATCTATCTTGATCCCTCAGTCCATATCGAGCCATATTTTCTCAGATCTGAAGAAAAATTTACTTCTCCCTCTAGATCTGGGTTTCTTGGTGACTAGAAACCCTCTAGTAACTACTTCTTCTACAAACTTACTTAACTCTTGGAAATATTCCACCAAAAAATCAAACGGACATTATTCTCTGATCCTCCTGATCGAATCTCAGATCTCTTTGGCTCAGATCTGTTCAATAACTATCTTCCTCCCGCCTTTGTTGCCTTAGTTAGGCATAATTATGCACCTGCAGAATCTCTACCCCACCAACACTGTTGAATATCTGAAGCACTGCTTCTGGATCTTGGAAATTTTTTCTGGAACAAGAGAAGTGACCAGCCAGTGTCCTCCTGGTTGACGTAGCGTAGTCCCAGCGCTACTCAGAAGTGGACTCCGTAACCCCAGAGTTGGTGTCGTGGTCCTTACATTACCCTGGGAAGGGTCTGCATAAACCTAGAGGCCTTCTGCAGCTTCGACGATGTCTCCTGGATCTTCTTTCCCTTGTTGTCAATATTCCCTTTCCGGATCTATTGCTTCTTCTGCCACCCTGTAGAAAAAATATTTATTTAGCCGATTTTCTGGAGATTCAGCTTGATCTACTATCGCTCTGACACCATGTGAAAATTATACTGCAGTGTATTGTTTTATTTCCTCCTACTTGATTAATTTATACAAGTTATTTCTAGAAATTAGATTAAAAAAATATCGAAAATAAACACAACTACAACCTACACATGCAGATCATTTACTGAATAATTCACTCATGCAGCAAAGTGACACATGGATTTTTGGAAATAAGTCCACAGAAAAACCCAAAGCGGGAAAATCAGTTCAGCAGATATGAGGGTTTATTATTAAGTAGTTCTTAGTACAGAAAATCTGGGTTCCAACCTTGGAAAACCTGACAAAGAATAAAATATATCAAATCTACAACTAACCTGAAGATCTAGTGCCAAATATCTGACTGATCCACACCCTCAAATGGGATTTACAGGACTCAGCCCCGATCTGACCCTAGAAACCCTCAGCGCTGCTTTTGAAGCCCCAGAGTTGCCCTGGAGGGACTGTGTTAGACTCTGCATGGCTCTAGGAGGGCCAGCGTCACCCCTAGAGGGTCTACGCTGCCCCTGCACTTCCTCTGCTTGGCCAGCGTCAGTCCAACGTGGCCCTAGCTGCCTCTGTGTTATCTCTGCGCTGCCCCTGCTGCTTTGCATGGCTCTGAAGCCTCTTTGTGTTGTCCTTGAGCTGCTCCTCCTTCCTCTTGTTGTCTCTTGGCCTTGGAATCAGAACATTCCCTGGGCTAATACTACCCCTCACTGCAGGAAATTCCTTTGGAAATTCTTATCAAACCCGCCCTAGAATTCCAGATCTATTCCTTAGTTCTACCAAAATAGTGTGTCCTCAACTGACCCTCAAGCCTTTCTCTTATACTTTTTCGTTGAACCCTTCAACGATCTATATTAAATCATCCATCAACGGCTGAGATTAAAAGAATGCTTGATCCCTATGACTTGAGACAATTTCAACACATCTGTTAATTAATTCACTTTAATTATTTTATTTTCCTAAGTTAGACTTAGGAAATCCATTAAAAATAACTAATTATTTGAATAACTTGAACACAACTTGAAATCCATTTCTGGGTCTTGTAGATCAAGTGTACTCTAGTCCCTTCACAAAATTTGGAACCTAGAGCACAACTGATGCTACCCCAAATACATAAAATCTCAACATGAAATATACCATCCCATACCCCAACAACAAATGGACATAGAAAAAACAAGTGCAAATTATTCTCCCCATCCATGCAACAAAAGGTTCAATGACCTGGTCCAGCATGACCGCACCTACATAAATTCTCCCATGTTAATTTTTTATTTTTCCAAATCAACCAGTTCAGTATGATGATCTTATATGGAATGTGAACCTTCCAAATATAGAAAAACCAACTACATGATTGATGGCCCCTGAAGATAGGAAATATAAACATGTAGGTGTCCTTGGTCAAGACAATGTTATCAAGTAAAGTACCTTCCCAAGTCAAATAATCCCCACTCTCGTTCTGGAGTAGGCCAACACATCTCAGTTTATACCGAAATTCATCCCATTCGAAATTAGATGCACCTACTAGACACAAACCCCTGCATACTTCCAGATTAGGGATACATCTTTCTATTCTTTAATAACCTGAGCCAATAAGAAAATTCCACGAGGGTGAAGCCTGTGTATGAATGCATTGTTAATGTTTTGAGCCTCGGACATCCCACCAATGTTATTGGAACCCAAGAAGAGCCTTTGTCCATTGCCAAATGACCAACAAATTCTTAGGAGAAATATGTGCTAAATTTTATTGAATTCACACCATATGTATGATCCCCAACTCGGTCCCAGGGAGCCTAGTCGATATAAGTCCTCAATATTTTTCCCCTTTAGATATTTATAAGTGTTAATGTCCTTCCAAATCCTTGGTTTAAAAAATTCATGCCACAGAGATTTAATTAATAATGCCCGCCCAAATACATGGATGTCCATTATACCCCAACCACCCACATATTTTAGGGTAGTGATACTAGCCCAGTTTGTAAGATGATATTTCATCCTGTTTAGCAGACCAACCCAGATGAAGTGTGCAGTAATGGAGCGCAATGATCATCATTGGAAGAATGAACAGGTGAGCCCAGTAAAATTAGAGTTGTTGTAATACTTCTTGAGCCAGTATATACCGGCCACTGATGGATAACCACCAGAGAGTCCAATTGTTCATTTTATCACGGTATTTGTCTACTAGCCATTGTCAGTCCACAAATTTGTAATTTTTAGGTTTGAGATGGAATCCCAAATACATGAAACCGTTGGATAATGGCCTCGAAATGAAATTGAATGTCTCTGCAATTTGATTAATAACCAGCAAGTCGGTAGAAGAGTATAAAATATTAGATTTTAGTTCATTTTCCAACATACCTGAAGCATTAAAAAACATGTAGATGATGTCAAGAAGATGTTTCCACTGAAGTAAGTTCAACATTCCAAATATCAATATATCATAAACAAAGAAGTTTTCTGATGCCTAGACTGCTGATTTAAATTTGATGCCCTTGAAGTGTCTCGCCTGTACTGCACCCCTGATTTTAATACTGAGGCAATCCATAACAAGAATGAATAATAATGGAGAAAGTGAATAACCCTGCCGAAGTCCCCCTCTGTTACATAGCATTTTGTCACCGTCCCTGCAATCCCTCGCCACGCATATTGGAGGGCCTTTTCCGTGACCTATGAGCAGTGTCATACTCTGCAAACACCTTCTTTGCATCCTTCTACATAAGGACATCATTTATACTGTTGAACATTTCCTCAGAAAGCCCACAAAAACCTGTGATTTGGCCTTGGCGCGGGTAGCTAGTTCACCCCTCACGCCAATGTGGAGGATGTACACTAGAGGTCGCGCCAGCTGGCGCTCTGTCTCTTTTTTGTGCCCGTGCTAGCCTTTTTGGGAATTTTTTTAACAAATTAGAGGCGGAAGTTCCCTTTAACCACCTCAGGGATGAGTCACAGCAAGTGGTTAAACTCGATAAGCCATGTATCTCTTCCTTTAGGTAGTGGTTTTTGGAACATTTTTGAAGATAGGACTCCCCTCCATGATTATAGGGATCCTAACCTCTGCTTCTCCCTCTATATAAACAAGCCTTCTCCCTTTACAAAAGCTAGCTGAACATATAGCCAAGAAGCTGAACTTGGAGAAGAGATACTATAGTTGAGTAATCGCTATAGAGAAGGTAGAGCCAAGGAGAATTCCGTAGAGAGAGCCCCATCCGAATTCCTGACGAGATTTGTGAAACATGCTCCACTAGAACCCTGTTGGAGGAGACCGCAACATCGAAGCCTAGTTGTACTCTTCCTTCTTTTAATCAATTTACTCAACTATGGTATTGGTTCCTAATTTTGTTATGTTTATTTAATGCATTTGATCTAGTCTTCTTCAACTGACTAATAGTTACAGATGTGAATAGTATGTTGTGTATATTCTTTGTTTCTTGTGTACATGTAGGTATCTGGGCGTGAGAATGAGAGGATCATGATCTGTCAAACTAGGAGCGAGAGGCAGCCACTCTTCCCGACGACACAACAGCACAAGACCTCCGGTAAGTTATTTACCAAGACTTTGTCCATTCATTAACTAGGAATTGATGTCATAGCATGTCTTGTTTGTGGCTAGACCCACTCTAGGGCTAGTGGGATAGCCTCTGTCCGTAGAGGGGATTTACCTCACCAACAAATTCGTCCATTAGGTCTTATTCTTGGTCTTTTCTTGCTTAGCTTTCCTTTTCTGGTTTTTTTGCTGAGTCTTAGACCCCTGTTCAGCCCTAGGGGATCATATCTAACCTCTGTTTTTCCAAAATTTTCATTTTTCTAGGGTTGGCTTGATTGGCGCGGTTTCTAGACTGACAGTCGCGCCCACTGGCGCTTGTTGCCAATTCATCACCTGCGCCATCCCCTGTCTGGCGCGAATTACAGCCAGACAGTCATGCCATTTCTTGTAGGTGTTAGGGTTTCCCCTGTTTTGGAGTTTTTTGTCAGTGTTGGTGCCTCTGGGTGTTTTCTTGACTTGATTTGAGTGTTTTTGTATTGTTTGTGACTGTGAACAACCTCCTTCCTTCGGTTGTTTGCCCATTTCTTGTCAGCATCATAGCCTTAGAGTTCTCTAGTGCTTTGGTATGTTGAGCCTCCTGTAGGAGCTTCGGTCTTTTGTTTCACAGCCACCTTCATTATTTGCCTGATTGCATTCAGCTCCCTTGATCCATTTGAGTGATTGCATTTGGTGGAATGAGTCTTGAATGAGTCTTGCCTCTTTCATTCAGTTGTGCTTCATGTCACTCCAAGCATAGATTACACTGCTTGTATGGGTCTGTTTCAACATCTTTCTTTGATTTGAGAGATTGCAGCATTGGTTTGAGTTTGTGTTTTTTTTGCTTTTGAGTTGATTGAATTGTTTCGTGTCGAATCTCGCATTAACATTCTCGAACTAGTGTGGAAGTTTATTTTTCATGTCATTTAGTGCACTCTTTGCTCTATTACATTGAAAAATCAATATATATATTTTTTCTTGCATTCTTGTTTGCATTATGGAATTGGAAAATCTTTCGCATAACTAGCATTGGGAATTCTAGGAAAGATTTCTCATTTTCATTAGCTTGCATTAGGTACTGTAGTGGATGCTTCCATGTGTTCTCATTATTTTCTATCGCTTGGAAACTCCTAAAATTTCTCGTAGATATCTTTTCATTGAACGAAATGGTATTTTATGGCATGTAGCTTGCATTTAGGGATTGATGAGATTCAACATTCGGTAGGACCTTGAAATTGAAACATAAATACAAGATCAACTTAAAATTTATTCAATTAACCTAAGGCAACATTGAAACCTAACGGAACATTTAGTGGTCTAAGTTAGAGACATGTTCCGGCATCTTTAAACCTAGTCGTTGTCGCTCGCCATCTGGCTTCAGACAACGCTAGAACGGACTTGCGGTCCCCGTACCGTCGAGTATATAAAGGGAGACCCCTCTAGGTTGCAATCCTTTTATCCGTAGGAAGCTGAGTCTGCCACCTTGTAACTATGATACACCGAACACAAAATTCGGGGACACTACCTGCACGTACATCAAGTCCTTGGTTCATTTTTCCTTCATTTTATAACCAAGGTGTATATGGAAATCCACGGGAACCTGGTACACCCTTTTACCTAGACTACCTAAGCAGTCATTTTTTATCTTTACTGACTCCATAAATTTGAAAATATCATCGAGCACTTGTCCTTTCACGCTCGTTTCAAACTGAAAGAGACTATAGTCATCTTTGACTATTTCTTGACTCTTAAAACATGAAACAACAAATGTTTGGTTTCAATGTGGTAAAATAAACTACCTACGATTACACGGCCTTTAAAGTTTGATTACTTGGCCTATCTTTGTTTTCCTTGGTTTTGATCCAAGTGTCTTCATTTTTGATGTTTTTCCCTTTTTTGGTGTGCTACAGTCACAGTGGCGGAACCATCGGTTTCGTCTACTAGTAGTCCTTTCATGGACGATTCATCTGAAACTTCTCAGACCTCTAGGTCTGCCGAGCTTGAGCAGCCTATCATCCTGTCAAAGTACCCCTTTGGAGAACCGGTTGAGTTCCATTGGCCTCTTTCCAACGCTTGGTTTGGGTTTAGGGTCGAGGAACATTTTTCCCCCCTCACATTGGGATCACCGTTTTTGGCTGCTATCATACCTCCCAGCTCCCGTACACTTTTGCAGTATCTCACAATGGATTCAAACATGGACTCGTCTGGTCCTAATGGTAGTGAGGGCATTCCAGTTTTTGATGAAGAATACCAACTTTTCCCAGAAGACATCCATCAAGAGCCTGCTCAATATTCACCATTGGTGTTGCTTCCAGTTGGATATAGGACTTTGGGTCAGATTATAGCCAGTATTGCCTACATGGCAACTTCAACTCCGTCGAGGGGGGAGATTCTCCCATCATTAGGGATGTCATCAACGACACCTATCTCGTCGATGCCTTTTGTTTCGTTTGTCCCCAATAGGCCTATTATATGTGTGGCCGCATCAGCACCGGTCGTCACCGCTCAGTCGTTAGGATTTTCGGCTTCGGTAGAGACTTTGATTGCCATGGCAATCCCTAGAAGCCTTTCGTTTGAGGAGTATCGGATGGTTTTTCAGCAGCAGAGCTCCTAGACTAATCAGTCCCCTCAGGATCCTAATCGTCCTTATTTTTCTCATTATGGAGCAGATGGTACCCTGATTTATTCACTTCCATTCCAATATGATGAGCACGGAAACCCTATCTATTTGCCTGCTCCTGAGGCTTATCAGTTCATCAACGGTTTTATACCTACCTTGCCTATGCAACCTTATGACTAACAAGGACAACCCTTTTAGGGACAACCTTCGGTTGAGGAAGGGTATGCTTTCGGCCCACAAGGACAACCCTTTCAGGGACAACCTTCGATTCAGCAAGGGTATGCTTTCGGCCCACAAGGACAACCCTTTTAGGGACAACCTTTGGCCCAGAAAGGGTATGCGTACGACCCACAAGGGCAACCCTTACAGGGGCAACCTTCAGTCCAGCAGGGATTATTTTACGGCCCGCAAGGGCAGCCTTATAATCCTCAAGGTCAACCTTTACATGCTCAGTATTTGGTCCAACCAGGGAAACCTCAAGGACCAGCTGGGCAACCAGTATATCAACCTGGACCTTCATACGGTCCTGGGGGGAAAATCCATTCATCTCAACCTTTGGTACAACCACAACAGCCATATTTTCCAATTGGTCCAAATTTTTCACAACCTGGCCCACCCCAACCATCAGGCCAACTTGCTCCGTAGGGGCAACCTGGTGGCCCTCATCAGTTAGGTCAACTTGTTCAACCGGGACAACCTGCACAGCCAGTTCACCCTGCTCAGCCACCGCTCTACTCTATGCCGCAGTCAAATCAACCTGTGCGCCCAACTTATCCAGCTCAACAGGGCCCTACTTATCAGCAGCCTGTTCGACCCCAAGGCGGTTATTACCCTCAAGGTCAATATTGACTAGGGTACAACACGCCTCAAGGTTCTACTTATTACCCTCAATCGCCAGGAAATACTTATATTCTGCAGAAAAATCCTTATGTTGCTCAATCGGGACCCTGGTATACTCAGAATCAGTATCCTGGTTTTCAACCCCCGTATCCTGGTCCTCAGCCGCCATATCAACCAAATTATCTGGCTTATACCCCTTATGGTCAGAATCCTTTGGGATAGAACCAATGGGGGTAGATTTATGCTCAACCAGGATGGAGTATGGGTACAAGTCCTTATCACGGACCTGCTATGCCTTTTAACCCTCAATTACCTTTTCTCACCACATTGGAGTTGTTGGATGTGTCCAAATTGAAAAATGATCCCATTCTTCATAATACTTATTGGCCTCCGGTTCCCACGAAGGTTCCTGGTGATTGTCCCAAGTTTGAGGGCAAGTCTGGAGAAGACCCCCAAGCACACGTCATGACATACCATTTATGGTGTTCTTCCAATTCTTGGGTGGATGACTCTGTTCGACTCCGTCTTTTCCAATGCACTCTCACTAAGGCTGCTGCTAAGTGGTATATAGAACTGCTTCGTGGTATCTTTCAAGATTTCAACACTCTCGCTATGGAATTCCTTACTCATTTCCAGTTGCCGGTTCATTATGAAACCGGGATGCATCTCCTAACATCCTTGAAACAGGACCGGGCTACCCATATCTCAGACCACATTCATGAATGGAGACAGCGTCGTCGCCTGATCAAGTTCAAAATTCATGATCAGCTTCTTACTCAGTTTCACTACCTCTTTTTTCAATCAGATTACGAAAGACATCACCATGGGGGAATGTGTAACCGAGGAACAAGCCATTGCTCGTGCCCAATACCTTGATTTAGTGTACTCCCAATCAGGCATTTTGTATGACATCTTGACTGAGGCTGCACGACCTAGGACATCTAAAGCGCTGGCTACCCCATCAGTCGACGGCGTTATTGGTTCCGTGTCTTAGACTTCACGCAAGTCTTCCAATGGGAAGCAGAAATAAAATTATTCCAATAATTCTGCTCCTCAGCCTACCCCGGATTCTGGTAAAACCTTGGAGGTCAACGTCGTTCATGCCAATCCTGCAGACAAGACTTGTAAGGGGAAAAAGAAGGGCAAAGGCAAGGCCAAAGCCAATGCCACGAAACCAGAATTGTCTAAACCTTGTGTCGATGATGGTTCACAGCGAAAGCCGAAATATCCTTGTCTAATTTGTGATGAGGAACACTACACTAAGGATTGTCCTAGATGATTCGAGGTTAGTCAACTGCTTAAAGGCACTAAGGGAAATCTGGAATCCTTAAAGAACCATTCCCATCTCAGCAAACTCAGATGGTCAATCAACTTGCACCGTCTGCATCATTTGGCTCTCAAGTATTCATGATGAACAGTTCTGCACCCGTTTCCATCGCTACTCGGTCGAAGGATTATGTTGGATCACGACAGTCAACCGGGAAAGAGATCGTTGATGGTCCTCCTCCCCCACCTACCTCCGGTCCTCTTGAAATTGAAAGGCCCAGTGTTGAACCCGTTGTACGGCCACCTTCTAAAGGTGTTCTCCGGAAATATTCCTATAATCCTAACGCCCGTGCTGCTCAAAATTATAGTATTTTTGAGGATTTAGCACAGGTGCCATCCGCAATGTCTGCATTGGAAGTCCTCCAGAGTTGTCCATCTCAATGAAAGGTGTTATTATCTGCGATCGGTGGTATCGATCCTGCTAATTCTAGCCTTCTCACTTTCAACTTAGAGAATTTCGTCCCCCAACTTCTGCACCAGATTGTGCTTGTCATACAAGTCGGCATTAACGGTCTCAACATCCATAGAGCCGTTGTGGACGAAGGTGCATCTACCTGTGTCATGTCATCTGCTTGCTATAAGGCTATTGGCTCTCCAGCTCTCACTTCGTCACCCAATTCCCTTGAGGCATTTGATGGAAGGGAATCGAAACCCTTGGGTGTTCTCGCTAGCTTACCGATCACTTTGCAAGGAAAGACGGTCAACGTAGAAGTAGAATTCATTGACGCTAAACTCAATTACAATATTCTACTCAGTCACAGTTGGACTCACACTATGTTGTGTGTTCCGTCCACCCTCTTTCAACTTCTAAAGTTTCCACACAAGGGAAAAATTATTACTGTCGATCAGTTGTCGTTCTTTACCTTGTATTCTGAGAACGATGTGCCATACATGGATCAGATTCCTTCTCCCCCTGACAATGTAGGGCCCGGTCTTTTCAAAGACCCCACTCTCATGGGTATCTTTCCCTTTCCACCACCAAATACCGTTCAAGTTAATATGGTCTCTTGGTCGAATGACCCATAGATCGTCCCTTTACCTAAACAGGTTGATTCATTTCGGGATTCAATGCTGCTTATTCCAATTGAAATCAATTATTGTGGCTTACAGCTGCATCCAGTTCTCCCCCTTCTGAAGGTGCTCCTTTGAGCATGGCTCTCGACGTTTATTCTCAATACCCCTGGCTCGGAGATGCAGATTTGCATGATCCTCTGAAAGAAGTGTTTCCATTCGATGAAGCTATAATGGAAACCATGTCTCTTGAAGATCTACCGTGGAGCGATGGGCATCATCGTTCCTCATTTATGCCTTGCCTCGAGGCAATGTCTAACTTTCTTGAGCATTTTGCATCTCAAGTTCCTTCTCCGCCACTTCAAATGCCTATCTTGACTCATGAAGTCTTCGCTGAAGGTAACTTGGGTAATATCACTTAGACGATGCCTATCGACATCTCCATTGAACCGGGAATTGTCGAGAACATCCATGTGGGAGTCACTTGATCTTCCGATGAAGTCCAAGTGTATACTATCCTCTTTTGCAAATTCTGTGATGTTTTCGCCTGGTCATACGAATAGATGCCTGGAATTGATCCCAGTATTGTGGTGCACGAGATTCCCACCTACCTAGGTGTGAAGCCTGTTCGCCATCACCTGCGTCTATTGCATCCTCGGAAAGCTGCCGCCATAAAAGCTAAAGTTGAAAAACTTCTTAAAGCAGGTTTCATTTATCCGTTTCCTCTGACAGAGTGGGTTTCTAAAATTGTTCCTGTGGATAAGAAGCAGGGGGGAATTCATGTCTGTGTTGATTACCGTGATATTAATCAGGCTTGTCCTAAGGATAACTATCCCACCCCTTTCATCGATCAGATCATTGACGAGTGTGCGGAGAGTGAATTTTTTTCCCTTATGGATGGTTTTTCTGGCTATAATCAGATCAAAATTCTTCCGTCCGATCAACACAAGACCGCTTTTATCTATCCTTGGGGAACGTTCACGTATAAGAAACTCTCTTTTGGCTTGAAAAATGCTGGGGCTACATTCTAGCACGCGATGTCTTATGCCTTTCACGATATTCGTCATATTGTTCAACCATACATGGATGACCTTCCGGCTCATTCAACTACGCGAAAAGACCACCCGGACCATCTCCACCAGATTTTTCTTCGTTGTAGACGCTACAACATCCGGCTCAATCCGCATAAATGTGTCTTCTGCGTCGATTCCGGTAGACTTTTAGGGTTTATCGTATCTAAAGACAGAATTCACCTTGACCCGCTTAAGGTTGAGTCTATTGCTAATCTCCCCTCCCCATCCTTGTTACACCAGCTCCAAAGTCTCCAAGGGAAAGAAAATTTCTTACGTCGTTTTATCCCGAACTACGTCGAAGTAGCTAAAGGATTCACTCAACTTTTGAAGCAGGACGTCCTTTTATGTTGGGATAAGAATGCTCAACAGTCTTTTGATAGGCTTAAGACGTTGCTTATCAATGCTCCTCTATTACTTCCTCTGAATTACCATCGTGATTTCACCCTCTATCTGGTTGCCGCCTTTAGTACAATCACCATGGTTTTGGTTCAAGACGATGAGGACGGTACCGAGCATGTCGTTTACTTCTTATCTCAGAACCTTCTTGACCCTGAAACACATTACGCACATGTCGAGAAGTTAGCGTTGGCTGCAGTCCAGGCCGTCCAACTTTTTCGTCATTATATCCTTTTACGCACGGTAACTGTGATTTCTGATTGTAACCCCATGACCTATATTTTGTCTCGGCATTTGTTGGGGGTCAAATACTTGAAGTGGATCGTTATCCTCCAAGAGTTTGATTTGGAGTCTACTACCGCCAAATCGAATAAATCACTTGTTTTCGCTGATTTGATTTGTTCTCTCCCCACCGACTTTGCTCCTTCTCATTCCGAGGATCACATTCTAGACGAAACTCTTTTCTTAATTAGCACCCTCGATCCGTGGTATGGTGATATCATCGTGTACCTACATACCTCTACTTTTAGGTCTGATTTGATGAAGGATGATCGACCCCACATTCGGCATCAGTCACAACCCTATCGTATTGTCGGAGATACCCTTTATCATGTTCGAGTCGATTCCGTGCTCCACCGATGTCTGACCCTCGAGGAAGATGAGAAAGTTTTAAATGACTACCATAGTGGCACCTGTGGTGGTCACATGTCTAGTTATGCCACCGCACAGAAGATCCTTCGTGCTAGCTATTTCTGACTATCCATTTTTAAAGACTGCATTGTTGCAGTACGTAAATGTCATGTGTGCCAGATATATCAACACAAGATGCATGCGCCGCCTGTTCCTTTACACCTTGTCATTACCGTTGGTATTTTTTCCAAATGGGGCATCAATTTTATGACGTGTAACCCTTGTTCAGATGGGGGGCATGCCTATATTATCTTCGCCGTCGATTATTTTAAAAAATGGGTCGAATCGATGCCTACACTGGCTGCGGACAGTAAGACAGCAGTGCAATTCATATTCAATCATGTTATTACTCGGTTTGGTGTCCCTCAAGCCATCGTTACTGATCATGGTTCTCATTTTCGGGACTATATGATGGCGGAGATGACGTCTAAGTTGGGCCTACGTCACGACAGCTCAACACCTTATTACCCTCAAGCTAATGGCCAAGTTGAAGCCATCAACAAAGTTCTTGTTACAATTCTTCAACAAACAATCGGGATCCATAAATCAAATTGGCATCTCATGTTGTTTCCAGCTCTTTGGGCTTACCGAACATCGATTAAGAGTGTAACCAGATTTACCCCGTTCTAGTTGGTATACGGTCTGGAAGCCACTCTTCCGATTGAATGTGAAATCCCTTCACTCAAATTCGTTGTGGAATTACTGCCTGATACTTCGCCTGAAGAAGAGTGTCTCCTCTACTTAGAGAGATTGGATGAAACTTGTCGCTTAGCTACCTTGGTCATCGAAGCACAGAAGAAGCGAGTCAAGGCTTATTTTGACCAAACAGTTTCCCCTCGTTATTTTATTGAAGGCGATCTCATTCTCCTATACGACCAAGCTCATGACAAGCTGGGGGCAGGAAAATTCCAACCCATGTGGCATGAGCCCCACATCGTCAAACGTGTGTTACAGAATGGGTCTTATGAGCTTATTGATTATGAATGGTATCCTTTAGCACAGCCCAGGAATGGATTGTACCTCAAAAAGTATTATGCTTGAGTCATTCATGCATGATATGTGTACATAGGTGATTTTTTTTCATTTTTGTGCATGTTTTGGTTTGATGTGCTTTGTGATATTTTTCTGCTTATTGGGTCTTTTTTGTTATGCAGATGTCTATTTCCCCTTATGTCGGTTTCTCGGATGGTGCTTCCCGCAGTACCAGGAACTTTTCTTCGGTAGCCTGGGTAATTTAAGATCCTGTTTGTGAGTTTATTAACTTACAAGTTATTTGTATAGGACCAACTACAAACAATGTCATTGAATATAGTGCTGTTTTGGAACTATTAACCGAGGTAGTTAACCTCGGCATACGCGCGTTACTTGTGAATTTGGATTCGCAGCTTCTTGTTCTTCAACTTAATGGTCATTATTCAGTTCGAAACCCATGCATTTTGAGATTGTATTTGCGTATTCGTTTACCTGAAAGACATTTTGATTTCATTACATATCAACATATACCAAGACGAATGAATACATTAACAGATGCAATAGCTAGCATTGTGCTAGATAGACATTTGCGCAATTTATAAAAACATCATCATATGTAAATAGAGCCATGTAGAAAATAGATGTATATATATATCGATTGTTTGCAATGTGTGCATCATAAAACCCAAAAAATAATATATGTCTATTTCAGTTACATCGTGAGACAACATGTTTCTCAAAAATGTGTGGAAATAAAGCCTAAGTGCCTAATCAGCATGGTGCTCATGATAGCACATCACTGCCCGTACCAACCGCCTCAGCAAGTGGTGGATACAACTCGGCACCTCTACAGTGTGCCTCTGATAGGCTCGAGAAACATCATCAAAATGAGCATAGTCTGGAATCCCACGGGTGAGCCCCTCCAGGTTCTGTACTATCTTCTTGTCACTGCCCTCACCATGAGGATTGAAATCACGAGGAGTTCGCCTCGCTATTGGTGACATGCCTGTAGGTCGTTCTGGGCCCACATCTACACACATATAAAATTTAACTGTCATAACATGCATATATACCAAAAAATCATAAACTCATGAAAATAAAAAATGAGCCTCACCTAGCTCTTCATCCCAATCCTCTCCCTCCGGGAGTGGGAGGTCAGGATCACCAGTGAAGTATGTGCCAGCTTTGGGCCATTCCTCCACCAAAATCAGTTGTTGTCGGAGCCAATCAAAAAACTCTGGCCTCCAGGACATCTGTTGGACACCCCTTGCTTTAAGCATTAGTGCGGCCCTTCGGGCCATCCGTGGCTCTCTAGGTGGAAGCATTGGGACAATAACCTCCTGACGTTGGAATATGGGTAATCATTCCAAGAAGAACTATACCAGAATCGATCCATACCCAAAATGATTTAGTTTTGTCTTCTTGCACTTAGTGAGTTGTTGTTTGATGTTGATAGTCACGGCCTCGGCCCAGTTGAAGATAGTCGGGTTCATGCACTCTGAGGCAAGAAGTAGTTGTGTCTTCATGGCCTCATGTGGTGCCTGCGATCCCATAGCCCACGTGATAGTGTGCAGTACTACTCTTAGTTCCATATCAGGGATGGTTTGGACGTCCACTTTGCCACTCCCTGTTCTTTTTCGTGCCCCTCGGCACACCCTGTCAATTACCATTCCCATGCTTTCCCCATAAGGACGGATACCGGTCAAGATAGGGACTGCACCTCTACGCGAAAATCTAGTGATGAAATACACATCCAATACTTCGAGTTCAAGCTCCTGATCCCAAAGTACAAACTTTTCCTAATCTTTGTCCCAAATTCTTATCAAATATTGAAGCAATTCGGGTTGAGCCCGAAGACATGGTGTTAGGAAGAACTTCTTGAGCCCATAATTTCTGAGGGCGTTCATGCATTATTCATTTTCCATTGCCTTTTCATCCTCCTCACTGTGTTATCTCTCTTTCCACTCAATTACCATCTTTTTCTGCTTGGTACCTGCATGCATTGTCCATATGAACATTGTAAGTCCCCTTGGGCATTAAAATTTGTAATAAAATGGTTGCATTTTCTTGAAATTAAGGCGGATTTTGGGTTGCGTGGTTGGCACGACTATTTTTCTAACAGTCCTGCCACTTGGCACGACCCCTATGTAAAAAGGGGCCGACTGGCGTGGGTCCATGCCCGAAACCCGCACCAACCGCGATGCCCTAGTTTTTACTAATCCTCCCCTAAGGGATTCAAAATGACAATTAAAGGTACTAAAATATAGCTCAAAAGATAGCAAATGATGTCGGCTCTTACCTGAAACTGATGGAATTCATATTGGTTCACTATATTGTTCACAAATCGTCGCCAGAAGATCGCAAGGAAAACAGGTCATTTTTGCTCTACAAAGAGGTAAAAGTGAAAAGTAAATAGTTTTTACCACTTATGGTCTCTTATAACTTTTCAAAATCTTAAATCAGGTTTTAAAACATATTTGTCGATTATTTTATCATATTTTCTCGAGGAATACGTTTTACACGTCTTTTTGTGTAGCAATAGGTTTTCACATGGTTATGACGAAGAACGAGTTGTATTTTATACTTTTTCGGACTCAATAAAAACACGAAAAAGTCACTACTGGAGTTTTCTTTTCTGCTTTCTTTTCAAACTCTCTAAACATGAAAATATGCTGAGTTCTTCCTTTGTCAGACTCATTAAAACTGATGACATTAGACTCCATCGTCATGACGTTACCCGAGTTCCTCCTTCCTAGGGCTCGTAAAATGTACTAGGTTGGATTTCTTCGAAGGAAAAACTTACATTGCAAGCACATGCTCTCCCTTTCAAGCTTGTTTTTCAAAAATAATTGGGGTACTTGCCAGAAATGGTGGAGGAAAATGGAACTAGATTATAGTCGTGTCGGCAATATGTCGCTCTTGAACATGGCACTTGTCTGCATTCGTGTCGGGTTGGGGACATCTCATCTCGTTATTGGCCTCCATGGGTTTGGGTAATATTTTTTAACCTCTCACCTGTTCTTTGCCATGTCACCATGACCTCAGATCCCTTGATTTCAAATACTTCCAAATCCAGTGTCGTGCCTCTGAAGTTTTCAACCTCCCTCTGATTCTCTATTGGTCTTGATTCACAAGCATCATGTTCCTCTGTCTCGTGTCGATGATGTGGGAAACATTATGGCCCACCTTTGATCAAGATCACTTCCTGTCGACTCCAGCTCATTATCCAGGAAGTTGATCTAGAGACTCCCTTCAGGTACCTTGGAGCCTCTATGCCTCAATGGCATGTTCTTCACATTCAACGCAAGGTTTACATCATTGGCCTTCGATCGACTGATTCTACGGGTGTTCGATGTCAAATCATTTTTCACACTCTGTGGATTGTACCTTTCGTACCTTGAGATCCATTGTCATTATTGGTGGTTTATCTCGCGTCTGTTAACAGCTTTCATCATTTACTGGTAATCAGACGATTTTCTTACATGTTCGACTTTGGCTCACATATTCACATGCTCAAATTTGTACTTTGTGCAGGTCGAGATGGAGCGCAAGACCCTAGGTTTTGTCTGATGAAATCCAGGTTGCGGGTTCGTTGTGGATCACTATGACTTATTACATGGCTCTTCTGATTGGATGGCTGCAACCATACCTGAGTCTGTTTGTTGATCCCTATTGCTGGATGGTTGTGTCCATACCTCGGATCTCATTGTTTATGTACTCTATTATGGATGGCTGCGCCCATGCCACATGTCATGTATCAAATGTATCATTTGTGCTTGTACTTACAGGTCTTCCAACAGTAGTGTTTGGGTCGAACGCGTTCTCATAAATCATTTCACCCCTCCCTCTCTCTCAAACCTCATGCTTTAGGGGGCATCTGTTACACAACATTTTATCACCATCCCTGAAATCCCTCGCCCTGCATATTGGAGGGCCTTTTCCGTGAGCTATGAGCAATGTCACACTCTGAAAACACCTTCTTTGCATCCTTCTGCATAAGGAAATCATTTCTCCTATTGAACATTTCCTCAGAAAGCCCACAAAAACCTGTGATTTGGCCTTAGTGCGGGAAGCCATTTCACCCCTCGTGCCAATGTGGAGGATGTATACTAGAGGTCGTGCCAGCTGGCACTCTATCTCTTTGTTGTGCCCGTGCCAGCATTTTTGGGAATTTTTTTTGAAAAATTAGAGGCTGAAGTTTCCTTTAGCCACCTCACGGATGAGTCACAACAAGTGGTTAAACTCGATAAGCCACGGATCTCTTCCTTTAGGTAGTGGTTTTTGGAACATTCTTTGAAGATAGGACTCCCCTCCATGATTATAGGGATCCTAACCTCTCCTTCTCCCTCTATATAAACAAGCCTTCTCCCTTTACAAAAGCTAGCTGAACATATAGCCAAGAAGCTAAACTTGGAGAAGAGATACTATAGTTGAGTAATCGCTATAGAGAAGGTAGAGCTAAGGAGAATTCTGTAGAGAGAGCCCCATCCGAATTCCCGACGAGCTTTGTAAGACGTGCTCCACTGGAACCCTGTTGGAGGAGACCGCAACGTCGAAGCCTGGTTGTACTCTTCATTCTTTTAATTAATTTACTCGACTATGGTATTGGTTCCATCTTTGTGTTATTTTTATTTAATGCATTTTATTTAGTCTTCTTCGACTGACTGATAGTTACGAATGTGAATAGTATGTTGTTTATCGTCTTTTTTTCTTGTGTACGTGCAGGTATCCGAGCGTGAGAATGAGCAGATTGTGATCTGTCGAACCAGGAGTGAGAGGCAGCCACTCTTCCCGATGACACAACAGCATAGGACCTTCGGTAAGTTATCTACCAAGTCTTTGTCCATTCGTTAACTAGGAATTGATGTCATAGCGTGTCTTGTTTGTGGCTAGACCCACTCTAGGGCTAGTGGGATTGCCTTTGTCCGCAGAGGGGATTTACCTCACCAACACCCTCCCGCCCTGAAAAAATTTGATGGAATCCCATTTATAAGAACCACAAAGTGTGAAAATTTGACACAACCCATGATCCATTCCATAATTGGGGAAGTTAAACCAATTTTATTTAGTATGAGGCTCAAGAACTCCCAATCGACACAATTATAAGACTTTCAAAGATCGATCTTCATAACTAGTACATCCAATTTCCTGGAATGAATAGTATGTATAATATCCTGTGAAATTACCACAACATCATGTATAAGTCTATTATGGAGGAACCCAAATTTTTCCTGGGAAATGTATCAAGATAGTGCAAACTTAATGTGCTCCACAATGATCATTGAAATGAGTTTATAGGTAATTTTAAAGAGCAATATAGGGTGAACATCTTGAAAAGTGGATGTATTCTTAGATTTTGGGATAAGTGCAATGAAAGTAGAGTTTATGATGCCTGAGATGTAACCTCGAGTACATCACTCCTCCACCATGTTGAGTAATTCATGTCCCAAAAAATCATAGAAGTGTATGAAAAAATCCACCGTCTAGTTGTCCAAACCTAGAAATTTATCCCGCGAAATGGATTTGAGAACCCTATTGAATTCATCCGATGTAACTTTATTGTAAATATTATCATTTTAAACATTATAAAACAGAATGGGATAATCCTGGATCCCCCAATTTTGATCATCAATGGAGGAATCTTGTTGCTTCAAAAACCAAATTTCAAAATAGCGAACCGCCTCCAATTAAATCTCCTCAGTGGTGCAAACCATCTGTCCCCATTCACTTTTAATTTCCCAAATATAGTTCCTTTTTCTCCGTTGTTTTGCATATTGATTGAAATATTTGGTGTTCTAGTCACCATCCCATAATCGTAGTGCACGAATTTTTAACTGCCAAGTCTACTCTTGTTGTAGAAGGATATGCCTCTTTCTACCCTTTATAGCTTTCAGTTTGTCCCATACATCAGCTCAAGACCCCCTCTCATCGAGTACTCGAATATACTCCTTAATATCCTGATTGATATCACCGAGCTCCTTAAGTAACATTTTAATTTTCCCATGTTCCCATGTCCGGACCCTACTTTTGATTTATTGCTGTAATTCATATAAATGTAACATAGGTGTAGAAATTATACAAACATATGTGTATCAATGGATTGAATCCGATCAAGCAATGTACTAAATCTAGATACTGAATCCTTCTACAAATCAATTGTGGAATTTAAACACAATCGCCAATCACAATAAGTAAAGACAGAATCAAATCAAACCACAACACAGATAATTTCTCAGGGAAAGCTTACTACTCAAAAACCATATATCTTCTATTGTATATTCCACAAGGAATCATGAAACAACTACAATGCATTCTTCTCATAAGAGTCTCCTACACTTTGTATATCGTCTCACATTGATCCAGACAAAATCGGGCCAACACTTAACCAATTCCCATCCTATCTTCAGCCTTCCTTGCTCACGCAATTCCTGATGAATGCAATCCCTATTCTTTAGTAATTTAAGCCTTCCTCAACTGTGTAGAGTATCATGGGCATCCTGTGGTGTTTTAACTGCATCTAGGCAGTCTGCTAATATCACAACTGATAGTTAACTTCCCTTTAACCTTTGTCTCAACTGGGTCTCCACTGGAACTGACATGCATGCAGCTATTAATAGTGAATGGTCAGTTGCATGGCGGATCATTACACGTGAATTAAATATAATTAAATTCACTTGATCTCTCACTAGTGCAACAAACATTTACAACGAGTTCAACTGACTTTAACTCACCCAACTGAGTTAATTGATTACTCATGCATTAAAATCATACACTTAACTGCAACTTGAACTCTAAAACACATAGAATCACTCTGCATGCCTCACTAACTACCCTCAACTCGAAATTCATGAGCTAACTGATTTATCACAATTAGTTAAAACTATTAAAAGTGTTTATGAGATAAGATTACAATTTATTGTCCAATTTAATTAAGGGATAATTAAATTTGACACATATCCAATTTATTAAATAAAATTTAATTCCACACTAATGTATCGCTTGGACCCATCACTACATGACCTATGGTCCCACACTAGCGTAGGTGTTGTCATGTTTCTAGATGCCAATTTCACTGTTTCTTGTTTCAAACTTCAACACTTCCTCTCAACAAGAAAGGAATTTCCTTGCATGCGCACATGAACCTCTTGCATGTGACATGCAACACTTCTCTAGTGTTTCTCACACATGCAGCCCTTGCATGCAACACTTCACTAGTGTTTCTCGCACATGCAAAATTTGCATGCAACACTTCTGAAACTGAATAGCCTCCAAACAACTAAATCAGTATAATGCATCTGTCATCAAAGTCTTCTGATTGTTGGTACCTACTGCATGTGTCTACTGGATTCTCTGCGTTTTTGACATCTGCATCCATGCACTCTACCTTGCTTCCAACTCTGATTTTCACTCCAGTATCCGACACCTGTCACTCTGATTTATGTCCTCCTGACATCTGACTACATCAATCTAACTGATCCTTCCTGCTACTACTGTATTGTGGGCTCCTCGTAGCGAGGTTCGATCCATGAGACGCACCATATCTAGGACCCTACCCAAATTTATTTTTGGGATTAATTTTGTACATCACCCCACCTTACACCTGGAGGTATAGCTACATGTACTAACTTTGCCCATCTGGCTCAAAATTTCTCTACTTGAGTGGTTTTTGCCACTCCATGATCCTCCGCATGTGGGTACTCCACATCTTGAGGTTCATTCTTTGGAACCAAGAGTTCCTCATATGCATGAAAATCCATCTCCCTCTCAAGGGAAAATTTCATGGCTCCATCTACATCAAGTTTATAGAGATTCTTCACACAAATCCAAATTTTCTTGGCTTGTCCCGTTGCTTTGTGTCGAAGGAAAATTATTCCTTCACTGAAAACAAAATCATAGCCTCTATCCTCCAACATTACGAATGAAACTATTTTTTTCTTCAAGCTTGGTACATGCACTACATCTTTTAATAAAAATGGTTTACCTGAATGTCTATGGAAATTAACTATACCAATCCCGGTAGCGTTATACTTTTCGTCGTCACCCATTTCGATATGCATCTGGAGGTCCTTCTCCTCCAAGTTAATGAAAATTTCTTTGTGTCCCATCATGTGAAAGGATGCACCACTATCCAAGTACCACCCTAATCCCATCACTTGACACCATGCATGCGATCAATGAGAAGTCCAACTCAAATTGTGAGGCCAAAGCCTCACCAGATGCAGATCCTGAATCCTTCTTGTTCTTCTTCTTTTATGGACGTTAGTGGCATAGTGTCCATGCTCATGACAGTGAAAACACTTCACTCTGGACATGTCGCGCTTCTTGCCTTTTTTGCCAGTCTCAGATTTGGAATAGGATTTCTTTCTGTTCCCCTTCTTCGCGTTACCATCTAAGGGGAAATTTTCTTCATCTTCTTCCTTAGATGAAGATCCATCCCTGGTATTCCGCTTGAATTCTTCTTGCACCAAATCCAACCAAATTCGTTTCCAATCTGGCAGCTTCTCCCTCCCATTGACAGAGTCCTGATAACTATGCCAACCCTTGGGAAGTCCTAGAAGAGCTAGGCTCACCAATTCATCATCCATGATAGTAATTTCGATGCTCCCAAGCTCATACTGACATTGGACAAACTTTGTTAAATATATTGGAATAGTGTCGCCTTTCTCCATGTTGATTTTCCTTAGCTTTTCCTTCAGTGCCAAATTTCTATGATAATTTTTTTTCTGAAATAGATCTTTTAAAGCCTTCCACATTGCATATGGAGTCAATTTTCCATAGAAACTTGAGACAATGTGATCTCGTACTCCCTCCAGTAAGATCCACCTCACCCTTGCAACCTTCTTTTGCCAAGCATCAATATTTGCAGCATCTGCTACAGTGGGTTTGGGAATGTCATTATCAATGAATTCTTTCAACCCATTATCCTCTAGTACTGCCTCCACCCTGTCTTTCCACGCAATATAATTGGATCTTCCCTCTAGTGCATACTCCAATCTCAAGCCATTGAAATCCATTTCGATCCTGATTCGCTTGTCACACCAAGAATACTTTTGCAAATTCGAATTCTATTCAGTCACAAACTCAACTTATCCTCCACTATAGTGATTTCCCATGCTCTGATACCATGTAGAAATTATGAAAACATATGTATATCAATGGATTCAATCTGATCAAGAAATTTACTAAAGCTAGATATTGAATCCTTCTACAAATCAATTGCGGAAATTATACACAATCACCAATCACAATAAGTAAAGACAGAATAAAATAAAACCCCGACACAAATAATTTCTCAAGGAAATCTTGTTGCTCAAATCCCCTCTATCTTCTATTGTATATTCCAAAAGGAATCATGAAACAATTACAATTCACTCTTCTCACAAGATTCTCCTTCATTATACCTATCGTCTCACACTGATCCAGACAGAATCAGGCCAACACTTAGCTAGTTCTCAACCTGTCTTCAGCCTCCCTTTCTCATGCAATTCCTGATTATTTCAATCCCTATTCTTTAGGAATTTCAACCTTCCTCAACTGCACAGAGTATCATGGGAATCTTACGGTTTTTTAACTGCATCTGGGCAGTCTGCTAATATCACAATTGATAGTTAACATCCCTTTAACCTTTATCTCAACTAGGTCTCCACTGGAACTGACATGCATTCATCTATTAATAATAAATCATCAATTGCATGGCAGGTCAATGCATGTGAATTAAATATGATTTAATTCACTTGATCTCTCACTAGTGCAACAAATAGTTACAACTAGTTCAACTGACTTTAACTCACCTAACTGAGTTAACTGATTACTCATGCATTAAAATCATGCACTTAATTGCAACTTGAACTCTAAAACACATAGAATCACTCTGCATGCCTCACCAACTACCCTCAAATCAAAATTCATGAGCTAACTGAGTTTATCACACTTAGTGAACTATTACAAGTGTTTATGAGATAATATTACAATTTATTGTCCAATTTGATTAAGCGATAATTAAATTTGACACATATCCAATTTATTAAATAAAATTGAATTTACTAATGTATTGGTTGAACCCATCATTACATGACCTGTGGTCCCACACTAGTGTAGTTGTTTTCGTGTTGTTTATGGATGCCAACTTCATTGTTTCTTGTTGCAAACTTCAACAATAGGTGAATTGTCTCCCCTGAGATCCTTCTATTTCCAAAATCCCTAAACCAAGTCATTGAATTACTGGTCCTCCAGCCAGGAATGGTTGCATTTGAACAATATACCTCTTTTTGGATAGTCTACACGCCATTTTATAATGATGGGATGATGATCAAATATCAATATTTCTGCCACCCATGATTTTATAGTGCCCAATGGCTCCAGTATATTCTCGTGAATCATGAATTTGTCCATACTTTTTACAATAAAACCAACCCTTGTTCTTCCATTATACCAAGTGGGGAAATTTTTTTTTTTTTGGGGGGGGGGATATCCCAGAGATGTTGTGAAGTAAATAAATTATAGATATAATTCCCCAGAGGATCACCATGACACCTAGGACCCCAATATTCTCAGTTTGATAGAGTGGAATTGTAATCACCTGCAACAATCAATGACCCAATTTTGAGAATTTTTCGATCCTCCATATGTTGGCTAAATTTGTGCCTATTAGATGTCTCTATTGACATTATTTTTCCATAAATTGAAAAAAAGTTTTTTTATGTTTATATACAAACACTAATGTAGATACAATGTTTTGCCCATATTTATATGACAACGCTAATTTAGATGCAATATTGTGCCTATAGTTGTTAATTTATTTTTCTATATCCTCATGTAGTTGCAAAACTTAGGCTGTTCAATATAGACTAAAGGAGAGAAAAAAAAAATCTGCGATGAATTTTATATTTCCTCCTTATTTGAATAAGTGGTCTATTCGAGTCATTAGACAATAATTTTTCTAGAATGCACAATAATAACACCATGCTCTTGTAGACTTTAGCAAGATAGAAAACATCATTATGACTTGATTTTCAATTTAAATATACTCAAATATAAATAATAAAAATTAATCGTTGAAGACCTTGATGGCATTTTGATGGCCAACTACTAATTCTTCAGACATTTTTATGTTTATGAGCTATCAGCACATGTAGATCTTTCTCTTAGCGCTTGTTTCATACAACCAACGCAAGGTCACCCACACATTTTTCATTTTTTATACTTGGGGACCTTTTGGAACACATCATATAGAAAAGCATGATAGTTTCCCTTTCCCTATAATTTATATTCTTCTAATCTCCATTCCTCAACCCTTGAGTTTGATATTTGTACAAAAACCAGTAGATATAGAGTAGTTTATCATTTTACATGAAACATGTCAAACCTATATGATATTTGCAACATCAAAGTTTGTAGGATTTTGGGAATAATTATGGGGAAACACCTAATTTTGAAATCCCCACTAGCATAATGAAAGTCACAATATGTGCCCTTTTTAAACAACATACCATAAACAAAATTGGGAAGTTGATTTTGTGGATTTAACTTGTCTAATAATGTGATTGATGATTTAGGATGAGGATAACTGCGCCTTGGCTGGAAAGGAAAATAAAGGAAAAGGGAAGAAATCCCATTCCAAAGCAGAATCTGGTCAGGTGGAAAAGAAGAAAGACATGTTGAAAATCAAGTGCTTTCATTTTCATGAGTTGCGACACTATGCCACAAAGTTTACACACAAGAAGGTTGACAAGAATCCCTCAAGAGGAGCGGCAGGTGAAGCTCTAGCTTCACAATTCGAGTTGGATTTCACCTTCATTTCATGAATGGTGACATCGTTGATGGGTAGTGTGTGGTATCTACATAGTGGAGCCTCATTCCATATGACAGGAAAGAAAAAAAAAACAGTGACTTAGGGGAGAAGGACCTCCATATGCACATTGAAATGGGAGATGATGGAAGGTATAACGTGATTGCTATCGGTATAGTTAATTTTTAGAGGGAGTTTGGCTCCCCTCTCAAATTAAAATATGTCATGTATGTTACAGGTCTGAAGAAGAATTTAGTTTCAGTTTCTATATTGGAATATCGTGGCTACGATGTGATATTTAGAAAAGGAAAGGCTTTCCTTAGACACATCACCATGGGACAAGTGAAGAAGGTCAGGGTTCAGGAGAAGGACCTCTAGAAATTAGATGTAGAATATTGTGCAACAATGAGCATGAAAGCAAAGAAGGTGTTGAGTCGATACATCAGTGAATTAGCACATAGGAGACTTGGCCATTTGCACCATGGAGCCTTGAAGATCATGCAGCACATTTCTATAAGACTTCCCAAGGGCACACTAGAGCAGCAAGATACGTGCAAAGGGTGTAAATTGGGGAAGTACACCAAAGCCACCTTTCATGATAAGGATAGTAGATTACAAGCATTCCTTGAAATATTTCTTTTTTTTCCAAGGAAAAATTAGTAATTTTTCATTAATATTAAGAAAAATTACATGTTACATTTTACAAATATTTCCAATGTGACCACTGATCGATATACCATCAAAAATGATGCTAGTATGTTGCATATAAGCATCTATTGTGCTGCTAAAAATTCAATGCTAATCACAAAAAATATATACAATGTTATATGATATATGTCGAGTATATAACGTTGTAATAAATTTTAGCATAATATAGTAAAAGCTCCAAAAATGTAATGTCCATCAAAATTGCAATCAAGGAGTGACTTCTCCCATATTCAGAAGTTCTTCTATGAAAGGCCTGTGGTAATATTGGAACACCTGAGCATCGTCATGTTCAATAATGAGCCATATGCCCCACTCTAGCTCTGTTTCTTCTTTGGAAAACCTGTCTGCCACTTGGTTCCTTTGCCTATAAATGTGAGTGATAGAGACAGTGTCAAAGAAAGATTTCAGAAGATGTACCTCCCTCAATAATGTTGTAAGTGTGTGTATATGGCATAGTGAAATTTAGTTGAACCTGTTGGGATCCTGTGTTTTGATAGATTGGCTTACCAAAAGACAAGGAAACATACAAACCAAACTTTAGAGCTCTAGGATCTAGCCCTCCTAGTCTCAGATAGGGATCTCTCAATATGTTTATAAAGATGTGTCTTGAAAGGTTTAGAAATTGATTTTAGGCTAGTTATGAGGTTCAAGGTTGTTTGTTTGTGTTTGGTTGGACAAATATGTTTCAAGTGGTGTAGAGAGAGCATGGGAATCTACAAGCCACTAGGCAATGGAGTCATGTGAAGAGTCTAAATGGTTCTGGTTGAGAAGGAAGGGAAACCAAAGCGCAAATCTAACTCGGTCAAGGATCTGTTGAATAATATAGGTGAAATGGGATGAACATTAAGGACTAAGAGTGAACAACCAACTAAACCCCCACAATGACTTAAAGGATTCGGGGAATGCCCTATTTCCTCCAGTAAGCTCACTGCTTAGGACTCAATCAATAAAAACACTCAAATAAAAGAGAACTGCAGACTAAACCTTCAAAATAGGTTACAGGATTCGGGGAACGCCCTATTTCCTCTTACAAGTTCACCTTTGAGAGCTTAACCAACAAAGACATACAATTTCAGTCCAAGAGGAGGGAACGCCTTAGACATCTAGGGCTATAATTATAGGGGCCTTCAAATCAATGATAACAATAAGGAACAGAGGGTATGATTGAGACAAAACCTCACTGTCAAACTGCTAGCATTAATAATCAAAGTTAGACTCCAGATACGATATTCAGTGGTAAAGAAAGAGGGAACGTCTAAACAGTCTTTAACACAACCGAATTAACCATTTCTAAAGTAAAACAAACTGAATTTAGAGAAAAATATTAGACTACCCTGTCATATTCAGTAGCAGAAAACATACAGACAGTGAAGGATAAAAAGGTCAGAGGTGCTTCTGAGATACATTTCTCTGCCCAAGATTTTTATCCTACTATAAGCAAAGCATAATGGAACAAAGTGAAAAAACAGGAAATAACATTAACAATAAGAAGTACTTCACCAAAACCAGGCTCAGGGATCCGATGGTCCAGCCTCCTTCATCAACAGAAAAGCATAGATCTTCACACTCTTTCATAACGCCAAAGCTTCTTCAAAGCAGCAATATGTATTACTTTAGAAATCACAAATGCCAACCTTTTACAATGAGACGTCTGCCAGCATGGAAGAAATCAGTAGCAGCCCCATTGATCAGAATACTCAAGGATGCATGCATGATGCATCCCATAATCCAATTGATGAATATGGGAGGGAATCCAGTATGGAGGAGAATGAGGTGAATGTAGTTCTAGTCAACATGATCAAATTCTTTTGCAAGGTCAATTTTGAGGATGGTACTCTTAAGTTTTTTTGTTTTAATCGAGTGCAGAACTTCTTGAGCAGTGCCAATGGCTTCATGGATCTGTCGATGGTGTAGGAATGAAAATTGTTCCTTGGTAATATGCAAAGATAGAATAGGTTTAATGTGATTAGCAATGATTTCGGAGATAATTTTGTAAATGCAGTTACACAGAGAGATAGGTCAGAAGTCATGAAATGAAGTAGGATGGTCCAATTTGGGAATCAGAGCAATGAATGTGGAATTAAATCCATCATAGACCCAACCTGATCTTTTGCTTTCTTCAATGATCAGAAGGAGGTCCCAGCCAATAAGTTCGAATAAATGGAGAAAAAATTCAAAATGCCATTCATCAGGTCCAGGACTTTTGTCCTTTTTGAACCAATTCATAACCCCTTCGATTTCGCCCATGGAGACCGGGGCATTTAGAATCTCCAAATGCTCTGCATCAACAAATATGTGAAAGTTCCTAGCAATGAGCATAATGTCTGGCAAGTTGATGTTGTAGGGTGCTTTGTATTGATTTTAAAAGTGCCGAATTCCCATATCCGCAAGTTGTGCATGGGATTTAGCCACGAATCCAGTGTGATCTGTTAATTCCTAAATAGTATTGATATTTCTCCTGCCCTGTGCACATTGCTGGAAGAACTTGGTATTAGCATCGCCAGCCTGCATCCAGATAGCTCTGCTTTTCAATCTCCATTCCTCCTTTTTTTTACGAAGGAGGGCAGCCTTAATGGTTTCTAGTGAAATCAGCTGCTCTTTGGAGTCTGTGATTCTAAAACCCAAGTACGCAGAATCAGTGAGCTGAGATATTTCCAATTCCACCCTGTTGAGTTCCTCCATCTCAAGCTTTTTTTTCCTCTGAGCCCAACTAATAGTGAGTGATTTGATTAGGATGAGGTTATCATTGAAAACCCGAGTAGGTTCAATCTCAGGGAGTAGATTACAATGCTTCCACTCCTTAGTTACCAATTATTGGAATTCCGGTTCAAGTAGCTAGCTAGAATTGAACTTAAAAGGGGTTGGGGGTTTTTGATCACCCACTTGAAATTCCAAATATATATGGGAGTGGTCTGAGGCACCTCCCACGCCCACCCATTGTCTATTCCTATCCATGAGGTGATATTGAGGGAGCTTGATGAGGAATCTATCAAGGCGTCGAGCGATCGCAGCCTCCCCTGTGCACCTGTTTCACAAGTATGTTGCTTTCTTTGAATGCTAATATCAATTAGCTCGGCAGATTCCATAAGATTGGAAAAATAATCAGATAGAGGGTCCAGAATGGTCAGAGGTCCCATGATTCTGAGATTCCAATGGAAAATTTTAGATCCCCCCCCAGGATAATATTTTTTTCTGTAGGAGAGAACAGTGCATCAAGGAGACCCAAAATACCTCTCTATTATTGTAGGGACCATAAACATTAATCAAGGATATGGGTGAATCAAATTACAGTGAGTAACGTCCACCCCAATGGTACCCACCCATCCCCATCAATTAAGTACACAGGTGGTTTTTTTTTTAATGCCCATAGCATAACCACCTGATCTACCTCGAGCATCAATGGTTATAAAAGTCCAATCCGGAAGTAGTGACAAAGAGCAATGGAAACAGCCTCCCCCTCACCCAATGTCTCTTGTAGGAAAAGAGCTTAGATGTGCGAAGTGTGAAGAAGTCTCCGGAGGGCCAGTTTCTTGTTAGGGTTGGCAAGACCCCGACAATTAAATGATAAACAGATCATGATGTAACCAAATCTTTGGGTTTACTTGCTCTAAGTACCCTTAATAATGTGGATTGAGTCCCCACAGGCACTTCTAGGTTGGCTCTGCGAATATCTTTTGATAATTCCAATGGTCTTACTCTTGGTGTGGCTATAGGGGGGTTCAATACAGGTCCAATGCCCAGGTTAGACAAGTGTGGCCCAATAACGGATGATCGCAGAAAATACTGGTGGTCGATAGAGGTTCATTCGGATGAGGAAGAGGGCGACAGACTCTGGGAAGTAGCCGATGTGTGGGATATGATAGGTGAGATGGTGGGGGGCACCGAAGCAACTGAACAACTAATGGAATCTAATGTTGATATATGGTGGTGACCAACAAAAGACGAATGCGATGCAATAAGAGAGAAAATAGAGGAGGGGAGCGAAGATGTACCTGGGATAGGAGTCTGTCCCTGCTGAGGATTGATGGCAGCTTGGCAGTGAGTCCGAGCATGAGTGATCGGCCAGGACAGCAGTGAGACTGTAGCCGACGAAGGAAGGAAAACCGGGTGGTCCGCCTGTGTAGATGCAGGACTGGGCAGATCTGTTTGTGTGCCCATGTGCACAACAGTCTTGATAAGAGGTGCCACTCCTCTGATGTGTGGACACTCCTTCTAGATATGTCTAACCGCATGACAACCCCGGCACCAGAATGGAATCCCTTCGTAATCCAGCAGTTGATGCCAAACCATCCCCTCAAAAAACATGTTGTAGTTGTCATAAAGTCCATCTATAGTATCTAGGAAGACCAATATGCGGGCTACAGAGATGTTTCTAGTAACCAAATAGGATCGGTCATGATCCAGGTAGTGTCCAAAGTCACCCCCAATGCTACGAAGAGATTCCTCATTCCAGAACTGAAGCAGTAATCCAGGAAGTCACATCCAAATCAGACCTGCACTAGAGTTTTCCTTATTAGGATAAAAAAGAGGATCCCATCTCTTCAACAGTACTGGATGTAATTATATATGCCAATATTTGGATAATACCCAGTCCACCATAGTGGGTAATGTGAAGGTGAGCACGAACCAACCACAGTTCATGAGTAGAACCCCTGGGAGCAGTTCTAAATGCTCACCCCATATCTCAGCAATCCAAGTCTTCAGCCGAGCAATGGTGTAATTCCGCCCGCGGACCTTACCCACTAGCATCGTAGTCGTTGTTCTTTCAATATTGGCCATACCTTGATCAGGCCCGAAATTGGCATTATGGATGTGTCATTTCTTTGTGTGACGAGGTTTTTTCTTGCCATAGTTTGGGATTTTTCCAACAACGTTCGAATCTGGAGCATCTACATCATCAGAGTCAGAGGATAGAATAGTATCCACAGCCGGCGCAACCACAGGGATGTCCTCAAAACACCCCGATGCCACAATCAATGTGGAAGCCCCCAATGATGTGAGGGGTTATAGATTATTCTCCACTCCTCCAATGAATAAGTCTTTAGATGCAAGCGAGTCCACATAGATATGCTCGGAGCTAGCTGCACCACCCAGTTCAGTAGCTACAATGGAATGAATAGGGAGATCTAGTGATTCTTGTGCCTGAGTCTCCCAGAGTTGCAGCATGGAAGTCAACAAAAGAGTGAATAATGGTGAGTTCTCCTGGGGAGAAAATGGGTCATTGCCCGACACAGGCACGACCGGTTGTGACGGATCGATCTAGTCCGGAGTCTATGTTGACTCCCTGTCCACCATGGCAGTGACCCCATCAGGTGTACTGTTCCCCCAAATTTCGACACCATCCAGGGGGTCAGCTGAATAGTCCAATTCTTCCTCGTAGATGCTCATGAAGAAAGGGCGGGAAAGTAACTGCCACCACATCCTAAGGGAGTGATACCAACTCGCACAAAAACTGGCAATGAGTGATAATGAAAAAATCACCGAGAAGAACACTGGATAGTGCAGGGAGTCAAACGATAGATGTGGTGACCCAGTTGAAGCGGATAAAACAATATGCACCAGGGCACCAATAATGATGAAGTGGGGAACAGGGGAGATAAAACAATGGTTGAAGTCAGAAGCTGTCGTCGATGGGCCCAATGAAGCCCTGGAAGAAGAGACGAATGGTGAGCATAACCCGCGATAACGACCTATGCCCCCAAAATATAGCCAGCACTTATCCCGTGTCCAAAAACGATAGTCAAGGAGCCTCAATGGAGACCCCCAATCCATGGTGGCGCCATGGCAACCTGCAACAACCCGATAACCACGGTGCTAGGGTTTTCCCTGAAGAAGTTTTTCCCCAAGTAGGAAACTCGCCGAAAAAAAAAGGTATCTAGGACATATTCAGTGCAATTTTCTCGACAGCCTCCACGACTAAGGTGTGTGGACCTTTCTCAACAGCCTCCATGACTAAGAAAAAGTATTAGGTTATATTTGAACATGATTTCTCACGTAAGTGGTGTATTTTCTTCATGCAGAAGAAATACCATACATTCTCCAAATTTTTTGAATTTAAAGCACTTGTTGAAAAAGAAATTGACATGAAAGTGGAGGCTCTCTGGAGAGATAATGATGGAGAATATGTGTCGAATGAGTTTAAGAAATTATGGGAAAAGGAAGGCATTCGATGGGAGTTAATAGAACCCCATAAACCATAGCAGAATGGGGTCGCTGAGAGGAATAACATAAGTTTTGTGGGAGCTGCACGAGCGATGTTGAATGATTCGGGCCTATCATTGTACTTATCGGATGAAGCATGCAACACAACGATATATGTGTAGAACATAATTCCTCATCGGATTATTGGGATGATTACACTAAAAAAATATTTTGTATGGAAGAAACCATATTTGTCACACTTCGAGATCTTTCGTTCATCATTTTACTGTCACGTTTCCAAGTATGCAAGGAAAAATCTAGAGGCAACAACTAAGTTGGGAATATTTGTGGGTACACTGAAACACCTCACAACTATCTGGTGTACCTGTCATCTCACAAGATGATAGTTGTTCGTAGAGATGTGCATTTAGATGAAGAGAAGGCCATGGGATTTTCCCTTGAGAGGGAGCTTTAGTTGCATTCAGATGAGGAGATTTTAGCTCCAAAGGAAGAACCTTGAGATGTTTTGGAGTAGCCACAAGGAGAGGAGAGGAGAGTGGAAGAACCCACTCATGCAAAGGCATCTAGAGAAGGAAGGAAGCACACTAGGGAAGCTGACATATTATTGCATGTTGCTAGAGAGAATGTAGGAGCACCCACATCACAGGCTAGGTAGAGGAGGTCACCATATTGGTATGCTGGGTACATGGCTCTTATGAGTGAGATAGTTAAGACAGATCCATCCTCATTTGAGGAATCAATGCATACGTTAGTATGGGTTTATGCCATGGTAGAGGAATATGATTCCATAGTCAGAAAAAAAAATTCAAGAAGTTGTCCTGAGACCAGAGAACAAGTTAGTGGTAGGTTCGAGGTAGATCTACAAGGTGAAGCAAGCAGTAGACGGAAGCGTCGAGAAACATAAGGCTAGATTTTTGGCCAAGCGGTTCTCTAAGGTGGAGGGAATTTATTACGAGGAGACCTTTTCTCTAGTAACAAGGTACTTGTTGGGCCTTGAAATTGTCATTCACTTCCATTACATTTTCGTTTATATGTCCATATTATCACATTCACTCCACCTCCATTTCATTACATTTACCTTAGCATTACCACTATTGGTTTAAATTTATGTTTTTCCAAACTTTATTAATTCCTAGTATTTTTAAGTGAGTTTGTGGTTAAAAATTAGAAAATAATATGCACATACTTATACCTAACAAGTGTAATGAGTTTGTTGCCATGTGTAGGTCAAAATAAAGCTTCCAAAAGACCCTTATGTGGCCTCCTAATGCCAAATTCGAATTTGAATGGAGAAGATCATGGGATCATAAGGATATGTGTCTCATTTCTTATTTCTATTGTAACTTTAAGAAGGCATGTTCCTTATCACTTCATATTTGGATTGTAACTCTAGATATATAGGGAGAGATTCATGGGCTCTCATTAATGAGATAACTTCTCATATTTTTGTATAAATAGGGGAAGCTTTCTCCTATGAAATCATGTGTAAAATTGGAGTTATGCTCAAGCTTTGAATATAGAATTAGATTGTGGCACCTTACTCATGAATGTTCCTTCATTTTATTTTGTTTTTCCTACATATGGAGCATCTCGATTTACCATCTCTCATACTTTTAGATTAGTTGCCTAAAATGTGTGAGATTTACTTGCTTTTATAGATTAAATTTTATTTGCTTTCTTAGTATTAGTTTTAGAATAACTGTGTAATAATTGTTCTTGTGAAACATTTCGTGATGATAGATCTTTCTATTTTCAAATTGAACTAAGTTTGAAGCAATAAGAATTCACAGTTATATAGTTTCTTTTACTATTTTTTAATTTGCTTTCCTAGATTAGAAATATCAATTAATTGTATCAATGGATGTTCTTAAAGGTCACTTCAAGATGATGATTCTAAACTAAATGATTGAATGTCTAATTCATACAGTTATTGAGTCTTTCCTCTGCACATTTTACTTGCTTTCTAGGAACTTAGAAACTAAGGTATAATTGATTTTTGTAATTGATTTCTTACACAAAATCTCAAGAGGTTAATAATTCATATTGAATGTTCGAGCAAATCAAAACATACATTAGTTAACTTTACATGTTTTTTTACATTTGTTTTAGATTCTCATTTAGTTGCATCACTGATATTCCTAAAGGCCATTCCAAGAAGTTGATTGTATCATATTTCAAGACTAAATGATTGAATGTTTAATTAATGCAATTACTGAGTTATATTTTGCATATTTTACTTTTTTTTCTAGGTCATTAGGTATAGTTGGTTACTTAACATCATCTCAAGAAGGTGACACTTCATATTGAATGCTGGAGTAACTAAATATACATTTTTTGTTTTCCTTTACATGTTTTGAAATGCTTTCTTAGATTTAAATTTCACTTCCTGCAAGTATGACTGTGTGCGCTAAATTTTCTTTTGAATTTTCTTTCTTTCTTTTCGTTACTTGATTTCATAGGTTAGTTGAATTTCATTTTCATTATTTTATTTCATAGATTAGATGAATTTGTTTTTGTTGTTTTATAGTTAGATTGATCTAAAATGAAAGATAATTTCTAGCACATATAGTGCACACATGCTTCACAAGATTACGAAACCCCTAGGTTGAAAAATTAAATGACATGAAATCACTTTTCCCCAACAGTACTCTTCTATCAGATCAATTCTAGCACTTGCATCACAAATGGGTTGGAAGATCCATCATATGGATGTGAGGACAACATTCGTTAATGGAGTGATTGAGGAGGAGGTGTAGATTGAACAACCAAAAGGAGTTGAGACCTTTGACAGAGATTCACATGTGTGCAGACTCAAGCGAGCGTTGTATGGATTGAAAGAAGAACCTTGTGCTTGGTACACCAGGATCGACAGTTGTTTCACAAGGTTGGGATTCACCAAAAGTGAAGCAGATGCAAACCTTTACGATATTTTTGTTGAAGGTAAATTGTTGATTATTGTATATATGTTGATGATTTGATTTTAACCAGTGATGCGAAGTTGATAAAATCTTGCAAGATAATTTGAGATGAATGACATGGGACTCATGCATTATTTTCTCAGTTTGGAAGTATGGCAAGGATATGGAGAACTATTTTCCGCTCACAAGAAGTATAACAACAAGATATTGAAGAAGTTCCACATGGAGAGTAGAAAACCCATTGACACTCCTCTAGCAGGAATTTGGAGGAAGGAGGATGCACTAACCCTATGAAGGCCCTACCCCTAACAATATATTTTCTTTTCACTCATGAGATTAGCCTCTTCTA